>VNJR01001920.1:0-11987 GCA_008042585.1 Drosophila punjabiensis
TAAGACACAGACGAATGTGAGTTCGGAGCGACAACAAAGGTTGCTCCGACCAGAAACCAAATAATAAAGAAATAATACTTATTATACGAAATACATAAATAAAACGCTTTGAGAGCTAAAATCTATCACAAGGACTTTGCAATTTTATCACATAGGACTCAGTATCAATCAAGATAATCGGCATTGTGCTAGACAGCAAGCTGACATGGAGACCCAATGTATTGGAGAGGGTGAAAAAGGCCACCATAGCGCTATACGCATCCAAGAAGATGCTAAGCTGCACATGGGGCCTCTCGCCCGTTCTAATGCACTGGGTCTACATATCGGTGGTGCGTCCGACACTGATGTATGGAGTCCTAGTGTGGTGGCAAGCCATGGAAAAGAAGGTCTACAACAAGCTTATGGAGAGAACCCAGCGGCAGGCACTGCTCTGCATAACAGGGGCGCTGAGGTCAACCCCTACAAAAACACTCGAAACAATAATCGGAATCGATCCCATCGATATCCACGCGCAACTGACAGCAGAAGAGGCGCACAACGCCTGGTTGCATCAGGAAATATGTTGCTAAATGATTCGGGCACAGTTTAATTGGACGAGACATGAGCAGTATATCTGCATGATTACATGATACCAAGAACGTGTCCGGATGTGAAAACAACAACATTCATGGGACCTAACGACTGGAAAACAGGTCAGGACCATGGGCAACATCTCAATATCTACACCGACGGCTCCAAGATGCAAGGAGGAGTAGGAGCGGGCATATACTGTACGGTCCCTGAAATGAGGCTGTCGTATAAGCTATAAGCTTGGCTATAAGCCAAGCAGAAGTATTTGCCATTGGGAAAGCGGCAGAGCTTGCGCATAGCATAAACCGTTCTTATGTGGCGGTCATTTTGTTCGTAGACAGTCAAGCGGCGATAAGATCCATGAAATCGTCAGCGGTCAGTTCCAAAAGTGTACTGGCAAGCAGGGAGGCACTAGATATCCTGAGCATGACTAAGTCAGTGAGGATCTACTGGGTTCCCAGCCACCAGGGCATCGATGGTCACGAAACCGCGGATGAAATGGCAAAGGAAGGCGTCGGACTGGCGAGTGAAAGAACAGAAAACGTTCCGGTTTCCCTAAGAACGCTCCAAAGTGAACTAGAAGGAAAGGCCAACGAAAAATCAAAAAGCAGATTTAGGAGAAACTCCACTACCTGCAGAATATCAAAGATCATGCGCAGAGAGCGTAACGAAAGACTCAGTTACTACATGCTGCATCTTCCACGGAAAGATTGCAGAATGTTAGTAGGAATTCTCACTCGCATTAGCAATCTCTAGGTCCACACTAGAAGAGCCCGGACAACTAAGGGCCATTTTTGGCCTATGCTTGGCCCCATGAGGGCCGCCCGACGTAACCTAACCTAACCTAAATTTACTACTGAGGATAAGTACGCAATTCCCTTGTATTTCAATGGGATTGAAGTTACCTTTACCTATATTTCAAGACTTTAAGGGCTCTGTTTTAAAAGCATAAAAGCATTTTTTGCAGCATTAATAATAAGGTGCTGCTTTAAAAACTTTGAAGCTCTTACCACAGGGGCTAGAGTTCAGATCCGGCTCGAAGAACCAATGAAAAAGATCGAAATAAAAAAAAAATAATAATTCTCTTCATGGTGACGATGCTGTGGCTTTCCATTATTCTGTGTTTTTCCTTCTGGCTCCCTGGGAAGTGTGTGTGCAGCGGTATCTCCAGTGTATCTTCGGTTGACGTGCTCCCTTTGCCGTCAGTCCTGTTTATAAGTGCAGGGCTTGCATGCCCTCTAGCTAGGATTTTGCCCAACCTGGGTCTGTCTTTGATTCCTGCAAACGAATTGTACGGCCGCCAATCTTTGGTTGCGTAGCCAATATTAATGACTTTCTGAGCCTTTTTTCTGAGCTCGCTTAGCTTTTTGTTCTACCATTGTGGTTATGACTTTTCTTCCCAGGCTCTGCCCAGTTTTGAAATCTTTCCTTTCATGGAAAAATAAAAGTGGCGTTTCCCCTCTGTTGCATATACTGACGACAAGACATATAATGCTATCTTCCCAGGCTCTTCCCAGCCTTGAAATCTTTCTGTTTTTGGAAAAATAAAGGTGGGCGTTTCCCCTCTTTTGCATATACTGACGACACGACATATAATGCTACCTAGGGGATGCGGTTTCAAGATGTTTGGGTTAGGTACCGCAGTAAGTTTCCAGGAGGTTCCACGCAGGAGACCCTCTCCTGGGAGAGGGTGGTGTCTATCAAATTGATATTCACCTGCAAGTCGACTTGGTGCACCAGTGGAGGCAATGAATAGACATTAGCAGATGCCCTACCGACTTTGCCTTGGGCTCAACTGGTCATACCATACCACCCTCCGGACAGACATTTGATTGTACTTATACGTAACTCGATCACAGATTACCGCTCCGTATGCCCGCACTGACGCATTAACAAAAGTGTGTATTTCCTGATTGACAGGAATTTTTTCCATTAAAGAAGTGCTTTGGGCCTTGGAATTTGCAAGTTGGTTAATGCTTGCAGACAAGCACGATATTTTTTCACTCATTTGGAAGATGTTGAGGAAGCTTGTCGTCTCAGCCCCATCACATAGTTTATGGAAGGAGCAAGCGGCAATACATTACCCGTTGTTCGGGATAATACAGTGCCTATTGTCCAGCTCAACTGGATGATTTTCGCCAGCCATTCCCCAGCGTGCGACTTATACTTAAATAATCTAGTTGACTACTTCGGTGTCCGCCTGGATATGAATAAAGCCAGGAGTGTACTTGGATTTATTAAACGGTGGTCGAACGGATTTGATAACCCCCATGTTACAAAAGCATTATATACTTCTTTAGTTCTGATAAGTATTAACTTCCACCGTCAATGACGAATGATAACAACACTTCGATTTTTAGATCCACTCCAATCCGATCCAATGTGATAATCAAAACTAGTCAGTTGACTTTCATAGGCTTAATATTTATTAAAAGGTTTCTTAGTTTAGGAATGAAGTGCAACAATGGTGCCGCACGTGTTGCTTGTGTGTTTCTTTTTAATTAATTGGCTTAAATCTAACAATGTAATTTAGAGCTAAAGGCAGCGCGGTTACCCTGCCGAGAATGTCGGCACCGGCGCGGCAGCATATATGAATAGCTTATATATATGCATATGCTTTTCGCTGCTGATAGCGGGTAGCTCGAGAGAAGTTGTATGCCCATCGAATATATGTGAAGTCGTACCGTAGGAACATGCTAACCTATGCACAAAAGTCATTCAAGGTATAACTTGGGTGATCGTTTTTATTTTTATTCATTATTACATGTTATTGTATTATTAGTCTATGTTTTTTCTTTTTAATTTGAGCTGCAACTTTTTGCAAATATCTGTTATATTCTCTTTTTTGGGTTCGTGCATATTTTGTGTTTTGTCTTGTTCATGGATATTTTATGTTATATATTTGCATATATGTTTCAATTAATGAAGTATAATGAATTATAAAAGCTACTATATATTTGTTAAACATATTTTTATTTTACTTTGTATATATGTAGATAATAAAATTGAAAGAACTTATAATTTTTTTTATATAAGGTATTTCTTTACCCTGAAAGTATGCAATTGAATTTAAGTCTTAAAATGTTATACTCTTATATTTTCGGTCCTCAACATATGGTTTTTGCTGTTTTACAATATTTTTTTAAACGATACACTTTTTAGCTCTATATGTCAAGTATTTTTGGCCGCCTTTGCCATACAAGATCAACCATTGTGCGTGGTGGCGTGGATAGTGCTGACCAGTTAGGCCAGCTTAACTCTTACGTACCATGAAGTACACTAGATCCTATTTACCCTTAGTGTTGCGTCAATGTAGAAATTCTTTTGTATTGCATGAGCCCTTTAGAGTTTTATGTGTAAATTATAATTTGTACACAATAACATCTAAAGTAGATAGCCTCCCTAAACTACAAACCCTAATCCTAACCCACTTAGTTTGCTTGCAAACAAACAATCAGTCACCACGAGAGTAGTTAATTTCTTTGTAATCTTCTCTATATTTTCCTTTGGGTCTCCTAATACCTAACCCAAACAGGCACGCGGAGGCCACTTAAGTGTATAGACTGTATCAACGACCATAAAGTTTGTATAGGCATGCTGGTTGGTGGATAGTAGTCTCCCCACATCGTTCCAATCAAAGCCGAGCTCCTTGTTGGTCTACACCGTCGTTCTGGTACACGCCTTTCTCAGTACCAGCGTGTCATTCAGATAAGCTGGGATGGCCGTTACTGTCTGCCTTCCAATTTGCCCTAATGACCCGAGTTGAAGAGCTCCGAAGAGACGCGCCTTGAGTTCGTTGAGTGTCGGGCAGTGATATTGCTCCGGCGTTCCTGCGTTCATGACTATTGGCTAGTGGCCAGTGAAGACTGCAGTTACCCCCTGATGTTTTTTCACTCTCAGAGATCCGCTCTTAATGGTAAATCGTCGACCATTCCATGCTGGCTATTTACTGATATGTATATCTTGGTAACACTCCCTCTCCTCCACTCTTGCCTCTTAGGGTATATATACCAATCTGCAGTTCGGACGTTTTATAGCCTGTGTCCAAGAGTAGATCTCGTCCAGGATCCTACAGTGCCCGGTGTGGTAGTTCTTTTAGTTCTGGCTTGCCATAAGTCGTTCCTCGCTTAGGGTACCGTCGCCGCACCTGATCACCCGGTGACCTCTAAACATGTTCGAGGAGTAAAAGGATGGTGTGGGACCAGCTCAGCTCGTATTTTGTCTGATACCGTCTCAGAGAGTCTGGTTTTTATCGACCTCATCCCATTTCTCCAACAGCAGGCGCCCACTATCGGTGTCCCGTCTCCGGACCGTCCACCAGTGCCATGGCAAGGCTGTCTCTACCCAACTCGCACTTTTTTGCTTGGCAAAAGTCGTTGCCTTTGAGCCTTTGCCGTCCTTTGTCCTTTTAGTGCGGCAAGAACGCCGAATGTTTCCCCTCGTAGCGCTCAAATTCCTCGATCATTTTCTAGAATCTGGCTTTGTCCTTTTTGTCCAGCTGGTTAGCTTTGCCCTCTTCTTATTCTTGGCTACCTTTGCCAGAATGAAATGAGCCTTACTTGATGCGCCTTCTTTTATTGATGGATAAACGACTTTGATTTTTCGTTTCTCCCAATCACCTTGGCGCTACTCTTATTGATGATACTTGCTGCTGGTTGTGTCGTTTGGCAAGTGCTCGACTTGGCATTCTCCACCGAACTCAGCAACTCATCTCATCTAATCTTCGTTCATTTTGGAAATAGATTAGGGTTTTACTTCCCCCATGAGGCCCAAAGCGGATTGTTGATTGCTGGCCATATTCATTACCGGTCGATTTGCTCGGCAAGGCGAGAGCGGCTGGCCCGAGGGGTTTGGGACATTAAAGCAGGTCAACAGTGGCGTGGCTTCGCCCCTAAGCTGTGCAAGGCTGGTTTCGACCCAGGACTGCCCAGCCCTAGGAAGGCTCCGTTCAAACACAGCACAGAAAAATTCCTCAGCTGTGTAACTTATAGTCAGAGGGCACGGGTCGCTTTACACGCATAGTTTGAGGGAAGATTGTTTTGAGACTTGCCCAGGTCGCGGTAGGGTACAGAAGTCATAGGATTTTCTGGCATAGTTATCACGGGAAGCTGGCGCTCGCATTTACCGTACCATACTACGTTTCCAGGAGGTGCCTCTCAGAGGACCCTCTCCGTGGAAAAGATGGTGTCTATTAAATTGGTATTCACCTACGATTCGACTTGGTCCACCAGGAAAACCCAAGGAATATACATCAGTAAATGCCGATTTTTCCTTAGTCTGATGCACCCTTACCAGCCGAAGTAAAAATAAAATGTAGTTAAAATATATAGAAATAAAATAAATATAAAATGTAAACAAGTTAAAATCAACAGAAATCAGATCAGTTGCTTCTGCTGTCCCTCTCACTTTACCTCGATTCTGCAGAATCTCTCAAATTTTTTTAGTCAGGTATAGGCGGTTGTTAAAAAGAAACAATTTTGAAATTTATGGGCCAGACATACCCCTAAAAGGTACACGACACCATACGTATTATTGCTTAAACTTGGCCTTTGGCAGTCTTTCAGACTGTACACCACAACCAGTGGTTCAAAAACAATAATTGCCGAGCTTCGGGATTTCTGTTGACCTCGAGATGTAGGGTAAGGTACCAAGATGAATTGGTGATATTTAGCAATTGGTCTAATGATTTGGGTAGCGCCTATGAAACGATCGTAACAAAAGCTGCTGCTTGTCTTTTGATCAGTTGTTGTTGTTTTTTTTGTATCAAAAGTCGCGTCTTTGTATTGATATAAAAATAAAAGCCGACTAGACCTGGACACTGGAGAATCTCTCGAAAAATAACAAAAACTATATATCGAAATAATAAGGGAAATACCTATACGACTGAATTACTGAAAATATCGGCGATAGTTAACCGCTATTTTCGGCCGGATAGGGAACGACCCAAAAATGTAGGCGATCAGTCGGCTACAGATATCAAGTTGTCAATGTCATAGTGTGAAAAATTTAGGAAAATGTCGAATAAAAGCATAAGCAATGATTGACGCGTGGAGGCGCACAAATAGAATTGCATAATAAAATTAATTTTCTTCCAGCAACCACATTTGAACCGAACAAATTCCTGAGACGAATCCTGGCCATCCCTGAGCCAGCCGAACACTGGCCCAACGTCACAGATGCTTTGGATTGGTTAGGAAGAAGTTTAACAGTTTAAAGGAGTTAATCTAAAATACCAAAGCTATATTAATGGCCAGCGAGTAGGTATTTGCTTACCACACTGGCTTTTCATTAATTCAGTCGATATATTGAGCAAACTAAGAGTCGTTGAAGGAGCGAACGTATCGTATAAGCTGTTTGGGAATCAATATTTTCAGTTGCCCATATTTTAAGTAATTTAGTCATTTAGTCGTATAGGTATAATATGTCAAATGTTTTATTTTATTTCTTAGTCTGCCCACAAGCGGCCAGCAGTGTGCTTGCCCTTGGGAACAGAAGCGACACATATTCACGTAAACTTACGCGCTTGCTTGTTCTTGTGTTTAGTCACACAAGCAAGCGCATTCTATATTAAGATTTTTATTATTTATTATTCTAGCGCAGAAAGTTTACACTTATAATTTTAGCACTAGTTACATAGTATTTGAAATAGATACTTATTTTAACACATATAGACGTATAACTATTACGTATAACTAATAATTTATTTTTAGTGTAGAGTGTTTATTCATTTATTTATTTTTATTTTATTGTATTTTATTATGTAGTATGCACATATATCGAATACTTACTGTACTTAACGGATACACACTGTAACTCTTAGTTGCAATGTTTATTGAAGGTCTCGGTCATAAAACTTAAGTAGTCGAAATATGAACTACCCACTTATGTATGTATTGGCCCGCACCCAAAGAGTGCAAGTGTCAGCATAAATGTATGTATGTGCATATACCTCCGCGCTCAGTCCGATCGAGCATAGCTATGTATTTAAGAATATTTAAAAATATATATACGGCTCTCCGCTGCCGCTGTTGGCAGCGCAGCTAAGAGACTCAGACCTCCTTAGCTTTAAATTCATATTGACTAAGACACAGACGAATGTGAGTTCGGAGCGACAAGAAAGGTTGCTTCGACCAAAACCCAAATACTGAAACCAAATCAAAACTTGAACTTATTACACAATAAAAAGAAACCCAAAGAAAACCAAATTAAAATCCTGCCTAATTATTTACTGGAGGACCTGCTAGACCTATCACATGGCGACCGTGACTTCGATGGACCACTTTGAATAAAAAAAAAACTAAACCAAGAAAGGAAGGAGAACTAATAAATAAATCTTCAGATGGGAACCGGAAGCTGGAAAACGGAGAAAGGCAAAATGCAGTGAGTAGAGTGTGATGTGTGGTAAAAGAAGTGGAGTGGTTAAAAGATTAAAGGCCAGAAAGGCCGAATTACTGAAGCTATTGAATTGCGGAAGTAACATTCAGTGGACCCACTCGTTAAAAATACATGCCGAAGTGGAGCATATAAAAAATATACTGAATAAAAGGAAAAAAAACCCTGAAAAAAACACAGAGACAACCACATCCACCTACACTGCAATTAAAAACCTAGCAAAAATTAATCCAAAGCAATCTCCCCCAGAAAAAGCGGAAATCCCAAAATTAAAAAAAGGAGTGCCCTAAGGACTGCCCAGGACCTGTGTGGAGCCCGTTCTGTATAGCCACAAGTTTGAAGCCTGTGTGATGACCAGCATCGGCACCGCCTGAGCTCATAGGCCCAGGACAACTGCAGCCGAATCTACAAGTGTGAGGGGCAGGCCGCCCCTTACGCCTTCGAAGGAGCGTCAGCAAAGCCAGGCCGGCGACGACCAGCTGACGCAGAGGACATCACTGGAGCCTGTTGAAGCCTGCAGCCTGAAACATTTTGCACTGCGTTGCATATTTTTTTTACATTGCACTGTGATGCGTATTTTTTTTATAATATATAAACACAATTGTAAAATTGAGCGACATTAAAGTTGCCCAATTAGCGTGTGGCCTGCAGCCATACAACCACTAGGCAGGAAAACATGAGCCATTTGCAAATAAATTGAAAGCCAAGAGCCACGCCATACGTTAATGGCATAAAATTAGAAGATGTGGCGGTCTGTCGTGCCTCGGGTAACTACGGGACGTCCAGGATCCGTTAGGAATTAATTTGGTTCAGACGTGGTTGCTGTAAGAGATCCCCGACCCGATTTCCCAGGAAGAAGAAGAAGAATATAGTAGCGGGTTTTATTTCGTATATTCAGCTACAGGTTTGTCAAAATATCTGCGCCCGGGGCTGAAGGGCTGCTCTCAGAGGATTGTCGTCGCCTGGCCTCTCGCGTCTCGTTTTTTCGGGCAGTGGCGTACCTATGGAAGAGACAAGTTAAAGTTGGGCCCGAAAGCCGTCTCGGAGACAAGCCGTCTCAGAGGGAAGTTTGGTTGTTGGGCTCGACAAGCCGGGTAGGAGAGAAGTTTGTTGTTGGGCTCGACAAGCCGTCTCGGAGAAGAGTTTGATTGTTGGGCTCGACAAGCCGTCTCGGAGAGAAGTTTGGTTGTTGGGCTCGACAAGCCGTCTAGGGGAGAAGTTTGTTGTTGAGCTCGACAAGCTGTCTCGGAGAGAAGTTTTGTTGTGGGGCTCGACAAGCCGTCACGGAGAGAGTTGTTGTTGGGCTCGACAAGCCGTCTCGGAGAGAAGTTTTGTTGTGGGGCCGTCACGGAGGGAGTTGTTGTTATTGTTGGGCTCGACAAGCCGTCTAGGAGAAGAGTTGTTGTGGTTGGGCTCGACAAGCGAAAGCACTGTTGGGCCCTGAAGCCGTCTCAGCAAGGTTAGGATTGGTTACCGGCCCCGGAAGCCGCCTTAGGGAGATTAGGGGGGGGGGGGGGGGGGGGGGGGGGNGGGAACTACGGGAACACTAACTACAATGTATCGAAGTGAACCGGATCGAATGACCCGGTCCAACCAAAAAGACTTCGCTGCTGACTACTGGATGTGTGCTACAAAGTAGGCCTACCTCACCCGATCGCTGTCGGCTGCTAAGTGATTTTACAGCGGCTGCGGCTCTCCTTTTATAGCGATCTGGCGGGTTTCAGCGTGCCCGTTCCTCTTTCTGGCGTTAGCCTCTTTCCGGCATGTGACTAACGCCTCTCCTGTCCAGTGTGACCGTCCGTGCGCTTTCAAATTCGAATATTGTTTTGTGTTTGCTTCTTCTCCCTTCCTTTATGTCTTGCTTTTATTGTTTCCTTCCCTTTTACATCAGTCCTCCGTTATTTTGACTTCATTTTTATTTTGTTAACTTCATCGTATTTCTTTTATGTGCTAGTGTGTTTCTTATTTTATTCCTTATTTATTCTATATTTATTTATTTTTGATAGTGGCGCCGGATGGTCACGTGGTTCCCGCGATTCGAGATGACGCGCCAGGTGTTCTCCCCGTCATCCTCCAGCCACCTCTTGTTTGTCTTTAATTTTTTCCCCATCAGCTTCTGCTTGATCCTCTCCATCGCCGCCGCCGAGATCCGGGCTCCTGTTGGCACTGTCCATCCCAGCTCGTTTTTCTCCTCTGTGTGGAGCTCCAGCTCATCCCTATCCGGCGAGATCGTTGGCCGCCGATGGCTTGCTGGGTCTGCCTCTGCCGCCGCTATGCTCTGCTCATGCACCGGCTGCTGCGGTGGCCCCATGCTAGCCCGTGAGGTACCGGCGCGTTGGCTGTCGTCCTCATGACCGGTGACGTCGTGCGACGGGGCTGGCTGCATCGGCTGTAGTGGCTGCATTGGCTGCGGCTGCTGTCTCGGCTGCATCGACCGAATCGGCTGCATCGGCTGTGGCGGTTGCATCGGCTGCGCCGGCTGTCCCGAGGTGGTTTGGGTCTTGCTGACCTGCTGCAGTGCGTCTCCTCGGTTGGCGCTGGGTTGGCGCGTGGCTGGCTGCTTCGGCTGCTCCCCGGCGGCTCGGGCAGTACAGGCTTGTTGTGGCGGTTCTTCCCGTGTTCCTTTTTGCTGTTGTGCTCTTCGCCTGTACTCCCTTGGCCGTCGGTCCGCTATCGTGGCCCCACGTGTCGTTCCTGCTCCTCGGCGCGTGTGCGACCCTGGATCGGCCTGGGCGAACCTCCGCCGTGGATGGTATTGCCGGTGGGTCCCATACCTCCTCCTGCGTGGTCGCCACCCGGCTTCCCATCTTGGCTGGTGCTGTCCTCTTCCGTGTCGTCCCCGGCATGGTTCCCACCAGCTTCGCCCTTGTTTCTGCTGCTGCTGCCTTCGCGTGGTTCTCCCGGAACCTTCTCGCGCTTTCCACGAACCGGTGCATTGTTCCACGATCTGTAATGAAATGCGATCGCTTGGGGTTAGTGTCGGTGTAACGGCAGTGGTGTAGTGTTGGGTTATGTACGGCATGCAGTGTTGGTATACGTGTTATGGATAGTGTTGGTTTACGTGTTATTGGTAGTATTGGGTTATGTGTTATATGTAGTGTTGGCTTACGTGTTATATGTGGTGTTGGTTTACGTGTTATATGTAGTGTTGGGTTTTGTATGTAGCTACGTGTTACGTTAGTATCTAGTGATGGGTTATGTTCATCGTGTTATGCGAGATCCGTCCCTAGGTGTGGTTTAATGTCTCCGATGTACACCCTTTTCGTTTTTCGTGTCTTTGTGTCACGTACGGTCACTTTCACGGGGGAAATAATTATTAAATTTAAATTAAATTTATTTGCAGCGTTTGATAAGTAGTGCGTCTCGCACCAAACCATCTCCTGTGGTTTCCATGCCCTTTTTCGGAGGTCGTAGTGGCGTCTTTGCTGCTCCGCCGCCGCTTCCATGTTCCCTGTTGCTTCCTTTCTGGCCTCTTCCAACCGTTTCCATCTGTCCACCATCTGACTTGTCCACTATTACTAGCAAAGTCGTGTTCCCGTGTTTTGTCCTTGGTAGCGGTCCGACGAAATCTACACACACAGTCTCCCAGGGTGTATCCGCTATTTTTGTGAGCATCTTTCCTGCCGCTTTTGCTGTGACACCTTGTATTTTTGGTAGCTCTCGCATCCCCTGACGAATCTTCTCACATCCGTCGTTAGTCGCGGCCAGAAGTACCTGATCCGTATTCTTTTTATTGTTTTGAACATCCCCAAGTGACCGGCTTCTGCCGTACAGTGATTCTCCGCCAGTATTTGCTGTACCTCGTCCTCCGGCCCGCAAAGCTTCCACGGCTGTTGGTCTCGATTGTCTCCGCTCAATTTGTACAGACGACCCCCTTCATTGCGAAACTCCGAATTGTCTGGCTCTTTCTCTAATGTTCGCTCGGCCTGTTCCACCCAGGATCCTTTCATTGTCTTTAGTTCCATCGGCGGTGCTCTCGATAGCGTGTCTGCCACCACATTCAGTTTGCCTTTCCGGTACTGTAC
>VNJR01001923.1:0-10018 GCA_008042585.1 Drosophila punjabiensis
GCAAATATTCTATGCTGTCATATGTTTTCCCCGAAAACTCTTGACATGATGAATGATGCGCCGCCAATTGTTTTCTGTTTTTCCGTCTTCTGTTTTTGTTTGCGAATTACAAACAAATGTCTAAGACTGACTGAAGAATATATAAGTTGATGCCCCATCCACCAAAACAGCGAAAGCAAACATTTTGACATGACAGGCAGAGGCATATGAAGCCTTGAATACTTGGAAAATAATGAAGGATAAAAGAGAAATCAGGGAAATTACAGAAATATATATTTATAGTAATTTTAAGAGGGAAATTTGAAGCTTAAAAGTTTGTTTTAGTATTTAAACTTCACCTTTTTAAATTTTATAAATTTATAAAATCTAAGGGAAACCACTTGGAGATTAAACTCATAATATTAATAGATTTTACTTAAAACATATAATTTTCTTCGAGTGCATTATAAGTTCCCTATAAACGCTAAGCGATTTCCCACTTTCCTTTTGTTTGTGAAGCGGGAGTTTCCCCAAAAAAGAAAATGGAGTAAAGTAATTTGTACGTAATTTGTTAAGTAATACACACATTTCGTGTGTGTGTGCCTGTTTGTCTGGCTGTCTCGCCAGGATGTGGCCTGCGGAAAAGTGGAAAATAGGAAAAAGAGAGGAAAAGTTCGAACGAGGAAGGATTTGTGTTCGCCTTAATTACAAAACATCAAAGTGGTCGATGTGGATGTCGATGTGCCTGCCGCTGATGTCTTGAGCCCTTTTGTGAGGGATTTGGACCATTGCTGTGGCAGGCTGCCGTCGAAAACTGGATTCAAGTGTTGAATGTGGCACATTCCCGACATGTCCTGCTCACTAATAGAGTTCGCACGAAACCCTTATCAAATTTTCGGGAGTGAGTAATGAATTCAACAAAAGAGAAAAATACACAAGGACTTTCACTGTCAGCAATTAATAATTTGCCACAAAATGAAAATGAAAATTGTTTGTACGTGTTTTGTTGGCCCTTCTAGGGTTTTCTTTGTCCTCAGCTTAATTGGAAATTGGTGTTGTTTCTCCTCAAAATCGATTGTTTTTTTCGTTTAGGGTTTGAGTAATTAAACACACCGTCTCGTTGTCGGGTGACGAGTGGAAATCCTTGAGCAGCCAGACAGAAAATATATATGTATATATATCCCTGCTAATCCACACGCACAAATCAATTTACTGCTACTGCTGCTTCAACATATTTTCTGCACTTTTTGGTAGCAATAAATAAACGTGTAATTGGAAGTGATGAACTCGGGGGAAGCAAAAACCGAAATCCCAGGCACGCTCTCACGCCCAGAAACTAGAACAAGTCCCAGAAGTAAAACCGAAATCTCTAATCAAATGTCAATTCCTTATTCAATATAAATCGAAGGAAGCTGGGAAAAGTGCGAGATGAGGAATAAATACACATGGAAGTGTCGGTTACAGTGAGAGAATTTAGTAGCTAGTACTTTAGGGATTTTAAAAAAAGTGACAAATAAATCCTTTTTACTAGAAATCTTTTTACCAAAGAACTTATTAGAGGGAAGTAAGTCTTTGGGTTCTTCTCCCAGTAAAAATACAAAAATTAAACAGTTACTTAATCAAGTTCTTCTCCCTTTTCTCTCAGTGCCCTTATCCCTGGGAATAGAGTAAATCTTTTAACGACTTTTATGTGTTCGCTCGCTTACTCTCCACGTTTTTGCTTGGCTTTTATTGTCCTCCGTTTTCCTGACCATGTCCAATGCGCTTGTGTATAAGCCATTAAATGTGCTTTCCTTTCGCTGGCTTGGCTTTTCCTGTTTTCGGCCAATTATTACGCGCGATTTATGCTTTTATTTGTCAACAAAGTTCACAGGACACCCCCGTCAAAGGGCAAAGGGGAAAGAAACCATCGTAAACATCGTAACCCACACACACACACTTAATTGATTGTAAATCATAAAATCAGAGCAATATTTTGATAAACTCTGTACCCGAGTGGATGAAAACACAGCTTAACCTGGGTTCATTTAAGATATATTTTAAGATATATATATTTTTGTACTTCCTGCACTTTCCCAAACCGCTTTTCGCCTTTTGCACTTTTACACCTTTTTAGACACTTGCCAAAACTTTACCTAGTTATAGTTTCAACAACTACAAACATAGTTTGCCGCTTCTTGTGAATGAAACACTTTTTAATTTAACCTTTTTCTTCCCCACCTCTCTTTCCCTTTTGTTTTCTTTTTAGCACAAGAGTCTGCGATAAAAAATGATAATAACAAACCACAAGGTAAAATGCTTTTTATTATTATTACATTGCTGCACCCCCCCAAAACCCCCGTAGATATCCTTAGCATTACTTTGAATATCCTTAGTTGCATGGCTTGTCTTGACTTTTCTGCTATTTTTATACCGTTTTTACCCTTCCGCCACCGGAAATACGCCAGACTTTTAAAAGTTTTCTTGGACAGCAATTTAAATTGCCATATTTTATGCGCCAAAGCTTTCAGAATGTCATTAAAATAGATGTCAAGCAGTCGTAGCTGGTGGTTGTTGTTATTGCTGTTGTTGTGCTCGCAGGATCCGTATCCTTTTGTCAATATATACAGTTGTGCAGGGTTTGGGGGCGAAGGCAAAAGGACGAATGCAGGCGACAGCCAAAAGTAATGACAAAACGCAGCGGGCCATCATAGTCATATTGTTAAATTGAGACATTTGCACAAGCCCATTGGCTTAGCGCCGGATTCAAGGATTCGAGGATTCAAGGATGCAGTCTGCGTACCCAAAAAGGTTGTCATCGTCGCCGTAATTGAATTCTGGCCCGACTATAAATCTTGAATCCTAAACAAGGCTAACAACTTTTCCAGGAGTAGAAAGGCAGCTGACTATTAAAATATGAAGTTCTCTCAAAAAGGACATTTCAATTGCAGATGGAAGAGCAATTTATAGAAAATTTAGGACTATTTGATTGGCTTTTGCTGGGGCTAAACTGGGATTTTGATTTGTTAGAGGGAAATAGTTGAAGAAGAAACACTATCGAAAATAATAATCAGAAATGAGTAATATTTATTTAAGAAATATTGTAGAAAGTATATTTTAGTAGCAAAACAATTAACAATTCTTTCATAAATGAAACAAACAAGCAAAGAAATTCAAGCTTAATCACTTAGAATCAAAAAAAATTCATTATTTCCTCTTTTTACTAGCATTTCAAATCCCTTAAAAGTGCAAGCTTAAAATGCACATTTCGTAATCAAAAACCAACATTTAAGTAAGAATAATTGCATACATTTTCAGTCTACTGAGAACCCTTCATCAGAAATGAATCCCTCAAAGGAAACTCTTTGAAATATCAAAAGAACCTTATACAATCTACAAATTGTTACTCAATTTAACTCCCCTTTAATCAGGCCTTTATGTTTGGGGGCTTTGAAATTGAAAACAAACATTTAAGGATGCAACATTGCATATCCTTTCAGTCAAGGCAGGAACTCCCAAAAAACTCCCCTATTTCCAGTAGATTTTTGTCTTCTGGTCTTCGGCAGCGTCCTGGTCCTCGTGCTCGTCCGTATTGTAATTGAATTCTACAACAACACAATAAATTGTAGGCACTAAACGGAAAAAGCAATGACAGTGGGGACTTGGGGGTCTAAAGAGATGCCAAAATACACCCGAAAAGGACGGGAGTTCGATGGTGGACTGCAGTAAAAAGAGAAAATTTAATTTCTTGCTTGAATAATAAATCACAAACATAAACAGCGAGTGTTGTGGGTGGGTGGCAAGAACGAGGGGTTATAAGAAGATGTCGCCTGATAAAACCTCATGGTTTTTCCGGGGCGAAAAATTCACCAGAAACTCTGGCAAACAATTTAGAGTCTCCTCTTCCTTTTTTTTTTTTTTTGTTGGCAATTTGGAATTCGCCGCTGTCGATGGGCAGAGTTGCCATTGCACTTATCAAAATGCCATTTCCTGGCCAAGGCAAAACCCTATAAATTCGGAAACGGAAGTGTCGAGTTTCGAGTGTCGCTTTATTAAATTTTTACGCAAATGCTCGACACGCACATATGAATAACAATATATATACATATATGGGCTTATACATGTGTGCTTGTGTATAAAAAAAATGAGAATGGAATATTGCTACATTCCCCACCCAATCCTTATGCAAATGAAAAGTAAAAACTTTTATGTGCACATTTTTTATGGGGTTTTCCCATTTGTATTTCCTTCTTTTTTTTTGTGGCACACACTACAGAACGGGGCGTGGCAGCTGACCCACTCAGCATTATGCAACAAGCCGCTGAGATTTCGCTGCTACTTTTTTTTATGACATTTATGCAGCCTCCAGACAGGCCCCAGAGACATAAATATTGTTGCAAAGCCAAAAACAAATAGCAAACAGAAATTACAATAATATGCAATAATGCAAAAGGACAACACAGGACAGATGAGGGAGCACAGACTGAAGGCACACAAATTCTGCACTGAGAGGAAATTATTTAAAGTTCATTGGGAGTGCTGTAAAAGTTAGTAGAGTACATACATTCAATTTTAAGCATTTTATCTAAAGCTGACTTAAATAGTTCCTTTAAGTCTTAACTTGAAAAAATTTAATCAAATAAGAAGCTCCCAATTATTTTTCGAGTGTTATAGTAAGGCTGAGGAAAAGGACACTCATACACGCACTCATACACTCACTCACACACTCACACTCCCCTGGCACACTCACTTGGTATTTGTCCCATGTGTGCGTGGCTTTAAGTCAGCGGCAGGACGTGACATCCTTGCATAGCATTTGCATAACTATATCAACAAGAGCGGGCCGAAGGACGAGCCACCAGAGGATGCCAGACATCAGCGACAGCCCCCTCCTCTTCCTCCTCTACCATCTCCTCCTCCTCCTCCAGAATCCCCGGTGCTATTTTTATGTTTTCCTTTTTTTTCGGCGAGTGCTCTTTCGTCCTGATGCGCTTGCATAATTTCCATTGTTTTCATTTTACAAGCGAATTTCCCCCGCAACTTATCTTCTTTCATTTTAGTTTTCGCCGCATTTTTTTCGGCGACAGCTTCCTGTACTGATTTCTGTTTGCATTTCAAGATTTTCGCGTCACAGATTTTTCACATTTATATACTGTCTCTTATACGCTTTTTTTTTGTAGCCAAAAGATATGTAAGGGAAATGCAATAAAACTTTATACGGAGGCGTTGAAGGGGAAAATATAATATCAGCGCGGAGGCCAGCCCGCGAGGGTGATAAAAAGAGTTGAGTGGAGAGAATGGAATACTAAATAAGTTTATGGTGGGCAGAGGGGTAGCTTCAGGTAGATAAAACCCCAAAGTGTGTCACGGTGAGATAAGGTACAGAGGAGCAGGTACTTCCAGAAAAAGATTTAATAACAAAGTTGTATATTTTTATAAATTAAAGAAACCGAGGAAAGCTTAAGCTTACAGAACTCAATGTTGAATATTTTTTATAAATATTTAAATAGTTACCAGGGAAAACTTTAATAGTAAGCCTTTTTAAATTAAGTAATAAACTGTTACCATCTCAGCCTTAAGGCTCTTTTTCTACCCAGCCTTAAGGCTCTTTTTACCCATTTTCATGCCCCAATTCACCGCAAACATCATAATAGCAATAATAATAATCGTTTTGATGACCCGAAAAAGGGCCATGCCAAAAAATAGCTACACTTTCGAATTGCCACTCTCGTATATATCCAATTATCGTTGCCAAAATATATAAAGGGAAAACTATATTTTCAGCTGAGATTTGCTGGCTACATTCCCACTTTACAATTTTACAACTTTCCAATGCCCTTTCCCAGGCTCTCAGGCTCTCATTTGCCAATTTGACAGGCACTTTTCTCTCGATGAATGTTTGTTGCTCAGTCAATTTTTGCAAATCAAATGCTTTTGCCTTCGTTTGTTGCTGGTCCTTCGTCGCTGATTTGCTGATTTGCCAGGACGAAGAAAAGGAGACGACGAAGACGAAGGCGAAGACGCCAAATGCCATTCCACTCGAGCGGCTAGACAGGAGATGAGGGATGTGGATATTGCCCGGGGGAGGGCAGTGGCTCTGAAAAAGCGAACATTTTGAGATATATATTCGTCTTTATTGAAGTTTTTCTTTTATTTGGCTCATTTATGGCACATATTGCGCATTTAATCGCTGTCAGGATACGGAACATGAAGAAGCTAAGGATGTGTGTAGAATGCACAGGGAAAAATGGAAGTTAAGTGAAGAAATATATTAGAAAACTAAAGACAATATTTATTTATATGGTTAATATTATTAAAAATAAATCAAATAAACTTACCAAAAAGTAAACTTAGTCTTTGCTTGATTTTAAATAGATTTTCTTCTTTTCTTTTGTAAAGAAAAAGTTTATATTTAAACTAATTTTATACATTTTCAAATATATCTTATTTATTGTATTCTTTTTTATTTTCTGAAGAATTTTAAAGAGTTCCGTTATTAATAATATTATTTTTCTTAGTTAAATATTTTTCGATAAAATAAATTTTTTCTCTCAATACCACTCCTCTTGTGGATCATCTTTCAACGGCTGCTCGTCAGCCGTTTTTCCCCCGGAAAATCCACCCTCGCCTCTATCGCTCTCTGCGGGCCGCTCAAAGTTTTCTTTTCTACAATCAGCTGCTGCTGAATTTTTAATTTTTATGTTAGTAATTTCTCAAGCATTCTGCAGGAATAAAAAAACACAAGAGGAAACTCTTGCCGGAAGAACATCTTGCCGGCGAATATTAAATTTTTTATGATACGGCGCGCGGGAGGCGCGAAATAAAAAAAGGCAAAAGAAATAAGTGAAAAATACAGTTGGAGTTGGCACTGTGAATGGGAAACATGTTGCGAATTCCAAAGTGGAAAATATTCATGCGATATTTGCCATTCATTTTAGTGTTAGTGTTATGTGTGTCTTTGGGTCTTTCCCCAAAAACAAAAAAAGAAAAAACCCAGAAAAGTTTCCATCTTAAAGCTTAACTTCCGGTTAGAGAAATCCAATATCTTCTCGGGGCCAGGCAATTTACGGGGAAAGCTGCAACTTTGTTATATAAATATTTCAAACGAAAGCAGATGCTGTTGCACCTGGGTTTTCCTACACACCACACCACACCGCCCCCCTCGGAAAAGTCAGTCACGGTTAGCGAGGTGAACTGCACAACTGGGGAAAAGCAAATATAATTTAAAATGTAATTAGTGCTCAAATAGAAAACCAAACAAACAGAGAACACTCTCGGTGGGCGTGAACTCACTGTCTGCACAGTGGGCAGGAATATATATATTTTATAGTAAATATAATAGTTATTAAATAGTTAAGATCCATTAAAAAGAATTTAACATTTTTTTATTGTCTTTAAAAAATTCAAAATACCAAATAAAAAACACCTTCTATTTATGTCTTAATAGTATTATTTTATAAATTTTAAATTATCAAAGAAAAACTGATAAATATGCAAAACCTTCATTATTTTCTTGAATCATAGTTTAACTTTTAATATTTAAAAATGTTTAAAGAAAAACCTTGCTAATTTCCTTGAATCATAGTTTATTTTCACCCCCAAAAATTATTGAAAAAAGCCACACTGTGGCGAAATTCGACTCCCGCAAAGTCAATGAATGAAAAAGTATCGTCAGCAGGTTACTAGGTGACCCAGTCCCAACCTGCCTGTCCCTGGCCAGGTAACACACAGCTTCCAGCTTATGCACCTGTTTCGACTGCAAAACTTTGTCCTAGACCAACTTTCGCCAGATGCTACTGCTGCTGCTACTGCTGCCGCGGTGGCTTTTGAAACATTTTATTATAAAGAGACGAAGGTAAACATCGGCAAATTTACCCGCCGGCAGCTGAATTTTCCATACCTGAATTTTCCAACCATTCATTCGGCCATTTCAAGGTTGGCCAAACTCGATTTATTTCGGCCCAAAGACGATGGCAGCGCCACGCTCTCTTGAAATCCTTCATTATATTGATGATGTGCATAA
Source organism: Drosophila punjabiensis (assembly GCA_008042585.1). Lineage (NCBI taxonomy): Eukaryota > Metazoa > Arthropoda > Insecta > Diptera > Drosophilidae > Drosophila > Drosophila punjabiensis. Next base: position 7,982 of record VNJR01001923.1, read on the forward strand.
TGAGTCCTGCGTCTGAGGCTGCGAATTTCTTTCCTCATTTCTCTGCAATTTTTTTTTCGTGCTCATTATGCAGGAAAATGGGAAATTGTGGAGTCCATTCAGTAATTATTTTCATACGCTGACAAAAACTAAAGAAATCAAGTATTCATTAAAAATATTGAAGGATAAGGTTTGTAGTTGAAATTAAACTAAAACTTAAATGAAGGGAACTGTAATAACTTAAAGTTAAACCTAATTTTTGTACAACTCAATTTCCTTAAAAAGAAAAGAAATCTTACTTAATGTACAGCCTTTTTGTTGCCTAGTTTAACTTAATTCTGTTTTAAATACGCTTAGCTTAGATTGCCTTTTTCTTGAAGCGAGTGTACCTGGCTAAGGAGGTCCTGGCTAGTCCTTTCGGACTGCTTTTATCCACTTGTCTGGGCTCACTCGTCGTGGGTTGTTGTTGTCGGGGCCACTAATTTGGTTTTTAAGTGGGTCTGTGCTCCGACTGCTCATTAAGCGGCTTTTCCTTTGCTCCCTTTGCATTTACCTTTGGCCCCTTTGCCCTATGCCCTCTGTGCCTTTTTTTTCTCACCTGCTTCACTTTGTTTTCGGGCCTCAAGTTACTCAAGTATTCCCTTTTGGCTTTGTTTTTATGGCCTTTTGCAGACTGGCGCAGCACGGATAGCACCGACCACCACGATCGCGTCCAGAGACAACTGTCCGTGTCCTCAGACAGCAAGCTGCTGGACGACGACATCCGGGAGGAGATGAAGTACCATTCGCACGTGGTCATGCGTCCCAAGAAGCCGCCCAGACCCAAGTCCGAGGTCTTCCTTAACAAGCAGGATCCGCATCCGCGACGCAAACGATTCAGTGCATTTGGTGTAAGTAGTAAATAGAATTTATTGTTATTTATTTCTATAATCTGTGGCTTTATAATGGCTTCATTTAGGGTAGTTAAGTGACTTGGCAAGCCACTTGAATTTGTTAGCAAAGTTCTATTGCATTATTAAATTAAAGCAAATATTAAGCCCTCAAAATATAGAATACGAACCTTATATAATAATTTACAAAGCAAAAGTAACAATTAAACTTCAATGAACAACATTTAATACATTTAAAAATATTTATTTAATAGATTTTCTTTGCTAACAATTCTTACTTTCATTGATATAAATTCCTTTACTATATCCTTAATCTCGCAGCGAAACCACCCCCAATAGTTACTTCATTTTCCGTTGCATACTTATGTGCTCAAACTTCTCGCTCTGCTGCACTTATAGTTCCCAACTGGTTCTGGCTCTAGCTGCATGGAGTAGGCAGAGCAAAGCCTGCTTGGGTATTGAAAATTTTAATTCTCTTTGAAATTTGTCTTGGTGGGACCCTTTGTCTAGGCATTGAGTGTTCCCGATAATAAATAAATTGCACATTTTTAACAATAAAAAATATAAAATTAAACTTAAGTAAGCTAATTGAAAAGAGATTAAATAATTATTAAAAATTCAAATGAACCAAGTAAATAAATGAAATAAAATCCTTAATTATATCAAAGAAGTAACTATTTAAATCTATCGCTTAAAATGCATTCTTTGATATACTTCAGTTCCCAAAATTCCCAATATTTATTTCCAGTTACTTTACCAGCACTAAATCTTAAATTAAAAAATTAATTAAATTACATTTGGCTCTACAACGCCACCAGCCACTTTGACGGCGAATAAAAGAACTAGCAAAGCATATAGATTACTTTTTGCAACATACTTTCAGGATCGAAATATATTTTCATGCTCGCCACAAATTAAAATTCAAGCAAATATTTACCTTTTCCATGGTAATAAGCAAACATTATATTAAGTAATTAAATTAACAAAGCCAAAAAAATATACAAAACAAACATGTGCTGTTGCTGTGGCGTAATTGAAAGGCCCGGCACTTGGCAACCATTTGCCACAGATTACATCATCATCGTAATGCCAACTAAGTTTTCGCTTAATTAATTAACCAACATGATACACTTTTCAACTCAACTCCATGTGTTTGTTCTCTTCTTTT
>VNJR01001924.1:0-12433 GCA_008042585.1 Drosophila punjabiensis
TATGTATACAAAAAGGTGTCAAAGGCCTTTTGTTCGCCTGTCAATGACAAGCTGGCAGAAGTGTGCCAAAAGAGTCGGCAAAGGACTCTTTGTTAACCCCAAAAACGACAGCGACATCGACTTTGTCAGCTGAGAAAATTGTGTGCAAAATTCAAATCTCTCCCCTGTTTTTTCTTTCTTATGGGCCAACTCGACGGCCGGTCGACGGCCGCTGTCGTTGGCAGCCAGCCCTTTTAGGCCCGATGCCATGTCTAACATAATTTAAAGCCTTAGAAAATCGTTGAAGTCTGGGCATTTGGGGGCCATAAGCTAAGCGCTGTCAGGCCTGCCAGTTGACCCTGACGAGCAGTCGAGCAATCGATTTGCCAACGACCCAACGACTTTTACAAGCCTGTCACTTGACTTGGTCCTCGGTTCCTGTCGCTTGGTCCTTAGTCCTCGGTCCTCGGTCCTCGCTCTCTTTGTTGGGCCGATTTTATGCGGCTACATTGTCGAGGAGGGCCAAAATCGACGTGTGGTAATCGGGTCTGGAGCACGGGCGATCCTAAGTCGGATTAGTGACACGCCCCAAACGCACGCAAACACACGGAGGCCATAAAAATTAAATGTTCAGCGCACTGAAAAACAAGGTGTACAATTTTCAGGTATTACGCTCGAAAAGGAGAATTGAAATTTCTGAATAAGAAAAAAAATTAAGCCTAATAAGTTACTTGTATGGGTATATTGTGGGTCTAACATTTAAGATATTTTATTTCTAAATATAGTAAAAGTATTTATATAAAGTAAAGAATAAATGATAAACTAAGTAAATATAATATAATAAATATATTTAACTTACTTTTCAAAACTGGAATCAAAGTATTTCTCACAGTGCCGCACATTTTGCATTGTCTCTGGTGCAGGCTGTATCTTGGATTTCAATTAAACGTTCTCCGCCCTCTAATCGAATGAGGAGAAACCCATAACTCAGTCAAGGCTGCTCCTTCGAGCCGCGAGTGTCCTGCAATTCAATTATGCTCCTCCCATGCCCATGCCCATCACCATTCCCTCATCCGCCCCAAAACTAATCGTAATTGAAGACTGCGCCGCGTCCTTCGCCTTCTCAGGTGTGCGGCTGTACTGGTCTCATTATTTATGGATTTGTTAGTGCAATTTGGCTTAATTAAGGTGTTGGACGTCGTCAGATCTCGAATTGTGTGCAAGGAAGGGCGTCCAGAGGTTTGCCGAGCACTCGGCATCCTGCTAAACCCTTCAAGTTTTAGCAAAATGGAACCAATTGGTTTAAATTTTAGAGGAATTAATGGATCCTTAAAGTAGCAACCAAAATTGCTAAGATGTATTAAGGTTAACATATATTTCACACTCTGGTAACACCGAGAGATACTTATAAAATCGTATTATTTTAACAACATTTCTTATAGAACCAATTTACCTGCTCCACTGTTTCCGTTGTGCAATTTAAGGTAATTTTTCTGTGCAATTTTCTGGCCATTGAGGGGCATAAATGCCATAACGCACATATGTATGTATATTTTTATTTCTATGGCCGAGAGTGTGCGCTGCACTTATCCTTTCACTTGATGCGCATAATGAAGAGCACTTTGCGCTTATAAAAGCAATGGCTAAAAACAGGCAACAAAACAAACTGTGAAGCAAACAAACAAACACAGAAACGTCAACGAGCGTGCGATTCGCATAAAAAAAAAGCCTGTTGGTCCAAATGAAAGGCGTGGCACTGAGAGAGGGGGTTTGCGGGATGTTGCATTTAGCCAGCTGGAGATCGCACCCACACATGCAGAGCCATGCGCGTGCGAAGGACACGAGCAGTGACTGCAAAAACTGGATGTCGTAGCGAGGGAAGTTTAAGGTGTTTATTTCTTCCAAAGGGAAATTATTTATTTATTACTTATCAAGATTAACTCTAATTATATTAAATTTATAATTGTATGTCTTACTTTTTAATATTTATGTTCATAAAATCGGCCAGGTGTTCTTTTCAAGTGACGTTTCCGTGATGACTTGATTGAAAGAAAAGGAAAGGAAATGAAAGAAATTGAGAGGAAAGGAAAGGAGAAAGGAAGAAAGGCCTCAGTTCAGGCCTCTTACATTCTCTCTCGGTTGAAGTACCCATTGCAAGCGCTCTTCCATCTCTCACTCTTTAACGTAAAAATAAAAGCAAGAAGCTAAAGAGAGAGTTTTGAAGAGCGATTTGTGTCTCTATATGCAATTGATTGCAAGAAAGACAGAAAGAAGGGTATATCGAAAAATTGAGAGAGAGAGAGAGAGAGAGAGACGCTTTTGTGTTTGGGAGAGGACTTGAATGATCGTTGTGCTTGACCTCATTTTACAAGCTATAATTAATATTAAAAAATTCAAATATAATTTGTACTGAAAATAAATTAATTTTACAACCTTTAATATTAATTTAAAGCGCTTATTAGCTAACAAATATTAGCTAGACCCTCGGCGCTGCCTTTTTAATGCCTTTTCCTTTGCAAATTGAATGCAAACATACGAGGAGAAGAGAGCGCAGCGAATTTCTTGCCGCCCGCTGTCAATTGACGACCACGCCTCCTTTTTTTTTGAAGGGAGAACTTAGTTTTTAATTTCACTTTCGCTGCCAGAGACGCCCCTGCGGCCTCGTTCACATTTTTGCTCATTTAATACGTGCTTTGGCCGCAAGGACACTCCACAGCTTCAGTCCTCCTGCACCGTTCTCCCATATTTCTATGCACTTTTAGTGGGTATTTTCATTTTTAAAGGAATAAGGATTTTTTTTTTAAATTATAATTAAATATTTATATGTCGACATAAAAAAGAACTCAAGAAATGGACCCAGTCAAGTTGAACCAAGTGAATGCTTGCTTTTAAGGCAGAATCAGGCTGTTAGGGTATCTAAAGGTTCGGCCACAACAGCAGTCCTTTTTTCTTTCCTTTTTTTTTCTTATTTGAGGTTTTGATGTGTTTATGTATTTACAGCACACACACATAAATCACACACACACACACATATGTACTGGCACCCGCACCCGTTGGCATGGGCATAAGTGGCTTTAGCCGAGCGTGGAGGAGCGGGCCAACAGTAAACAGCTGCGAGATAAATTGCTCATCTGCTCGACCTCGCCGCCGATGCTCGCCTCCTCGCCTGGACCCCTCGGAGGGCCTGGACTCAGTGTCATCGCTTCGCAGGGCGCCGAGCTGAAGTGTTAAGTACATAAAACCCACATACATTGCGTTTATCCATAATGATGACCTAACTTATGACTCGTCCGGCCACGCGGCGTATACGTAATACGTAATGCGCCTCAGAAGCGGAAAGTGGAAGGCTGAAAGCGGAAAGCGGAAACGAAATCGCGTTGCTTTGCTGGGGGATAAAAAAAATAAAGCAGAAATCGCTGGGAAATTGCTGAAGGCTTTCGACATAAAGACTGGATTTGTCCAGGCTAACACTTTTATTTTTATGGCAGATATTCGTATACATATATGTTGGACGTTTTTCTTGCACAGTAAATAAAAAAATTATATTTATAAAATGCATTATGCTATTAATGATAGGGTTGAGGAAACAGAAATCTAATTGATTACATTGTCGATAAAATACCAATCTCATGAAGCAATCGTGCAATGTTTTGTTCAGCTGCCCGATGCACATTTTCCGCCATCATCTAGCTTTCAAATGGCTCCGGATGCTTTGTCCGTGAATCGTGTCCTCTGAACCCATGTGCTTCCTTCGGGACTCCTGGTGGGACAGGAATCGGCAGCCACAGGGCCAATGGGGAGCACTTTGCCACTCAAGTGCCAAACAATTTCAAAAATCAACACCACACTCAGTCGGACAGGAAGGGAAATGAGAGTAGAGCAGAGCAGAGCAGAGGAGACGACGTAAAGGAAGCCGGAGGTGAATGGGAAAAAGGAAGGAAAACCAATTCATTTGGAAATGTGGAGAGTTGAGCTCGTATTGCAATGTCACTGGCAAAGCCAACCAATCTTGGCGCTCAATTAATTAACTTGGCCAAAAGGTAACGCCAGTCCTGGCCCTAATGAATACCAAATGAGCATATCAGCATGTATACCCCGGCGCGACAGCTCGCGATTTATTTTGAGTAATAAATTCGCTAAAAAAGTGTCACAAATTTATGGAACCGCCGACGTTTCAGGGGCGCGGATGACAGATTGCCCGGGATGCGAATGAACAGAGATTTCCCGGAACTCTTCGCTTGAAGCTTTCTTTTTTCCCCCGTATTTATGTGGTAGTCTCTGTGCCGAGGCACTTGACTAACCCTGAACGATACGGATCCATATGTCCCTGTCGCTGTGGCATCACCATTCGCCATCCGCCAACCCGCTTAGTCATTCGTGCTAATGTACATTTTTTATGCCCACCGCTGATAAGAGAATCCAAATCCATCTCACAGTCGGCCTCATTCGGGAAACGGTCCTTCGTTTCAATTTACATATGCCCTCGCCCTGTATATGCACTGAGAAAAATTAGTTTTCAATTCCAAACTACGTTTGTATATCCAAAACTTAACAATTGTTAAGTTTTAAAGACTTTAAGCGGTATTTACTGATTTCTTGATACGTTATATAATCTTATATTGGCTACCTTGGAATCCAAAAACCCTTAAAAACTTTTAAGATTTAATTAAATATTTTTTTAAGTGCACATCCTAAGGGCCACATATAAATGATGTGTCAGTTTGCGTTGCCGGTTGCGTTTTTACATCCAACTCGCTTTCACTCATTTTACGCTTCACCGCCGTTCAGTTCGCCTCTTGGTCTTGGTCTTGGTCTTGGCCTCCGCCGGATAAATGCTTAGCCAGGTGAGCAGGTGGACAGGTGGGCAGGTGGGCTGCTGCGCAGGTGGGGGAGTGCTGCCAAATGGGTGGCAGTTTGGCGTGCGCGCGAGTGCAAAAACAGATTACAGCTCGGGACATGTTTTGATAAGCAGCAATTTAAAACGTGATGCTATTTTGGGCTTACGAAATCCAAGAAGACTCGCCACAAAATCAATGTTGATTGCAAACTCAACAAAGAGCCGGAGATTGGAATTAAAAAAGAATCGCAGACACGTCAGAAAATCTGTGGGAGGCACTCAGACTTAATAAATAATACGTTTTCTTGTGAATTTTTATCAAAACCAATACTATTTTTATATATATCCCATTTTTAAGGGAGATTTAAGTGATCAAAAGTTGAAAAACAATTCAGGCTGAAATGTGGCCTCTTTAGTTAATAACTTATTAATTGTGTTTATTTATATTGATAAGCTTTGATCTTTATGGCTCTGGGAATTTCATTCAAAAAAGTACCTCACTGATATGAGCGGTAATCGCCTCATTTAATCATTTAAATACAAACAAAAATAAAAATATTTGTTTGAAATGCAGCCACAGATTACGGAAATATTACAAATACTGAGAAAATTCAGAGTGGCGAAGCATTCTCAGCTAATCGATCGCAGAGGTAACATGTATTCTGAGGTTTTATTATTTACATTCGCGTTAATTATAGTTTGCAGTGCCCGTTATGTGTACAATGGTAAGTAATCTCTTCTTATTTTATTAAATAATTATAATCTTAGTAATATCAATTTTTTAGCAGATGAATTTTTCGAAATTGGACACAAAAGATACTACATAACTCCCCTCAAAACCAATTTCTTTGCCGCTCGTGATCTTTGCATTCAGAATAATGCCGACTTGGCTACTTTTCAGTCAAGTGCCGATCTGGATGCTATATCGGAGTATTTAATCAACAATAAACAGAAATTCGATGGCGAAGGTCAATTCTGGACTTCGTACTTCGATTTGGGCAGAGCCACGGGTATGTTTTATTCGATCGCCACTGGCCGACCCTTGACCTCATCCGGTTGGCTGCAGGGTCAGCCAGATAATGCGGGAAACAATGAGCACTGCCTGCACATCTGGTATATCAATGGAAAATATGGACTCAACGACAACAACTGCATGGCGAACTTCAGGGCGTTGTGCGAGGAAAAACCACAATGGGAGCCGCAACCCTGCTACTTCTATGTTCTACCCTTAAATGCAACGTTTGCTAGTAGCGTAGCTTCAAGATAAGCAGAAACGTCTTTCAGAATTAATGATCATGTCAAGCAGGGCAATAAGTAAACTTTTTATTTAAAATTTTTTAATAAGATTTCGTTTGAAATAAGAAGAATCTCTTTAGTTCTTAGAACAAATTAAATAGCTTTTAACTTGCTTTGACAACTGAGATAAGAATAAAATTAGCAAACGGAAGCTCTCTTTAAATCCAGCTCACTCTCTGATAAGATGAACAGTCCGGTAGAAACAATACAAAAGAGATGTATAATCCACAAGCGCTTTGTATATTGCTCAGCATCTTGATCGTCAGCGTTAGAGCTGCTTATTGTGAGTGGTCTAAGTTAAGCAAAATATATATATATATTAATTTATTTTATTTATATTAAAGTAAAGAGTGCCGTTCTACGTGACCCTTTGTCATACTATATATCGCCCATAACTACAAACTTCTTTGCCGCCCGTGATCACTGCATTGATCATAATGGTGACCTGGCAACCTTCGATTCTATCGCCGAACTGGAGGCTGTATCTAACTATTTGATTCAGAACGAATTCGATGATCCGTTTTGGGTGTCATACTGGGACCTCAGGGGCTGTTCCGTTCCATAGCCACGGGCAAGCTGATGACCATATCTGGTTGGAATGAGGGTCAGCCTGATAATTACGGAGGTGTCGAGCACTGCGTCCACATTGGGAAGACGAATGGAAAGTACGGCATGAACGACTGTGACTGCAATACGAGCCTCAAAGCTTTATGCCAGAAAAGGAAATAAGTCCACGCCCAAAAATGGTGGACATTAAAAAGGACATTGCTAAAAACTCTGGACTAAAATAAAAATAAGAAAAGTTGTACTGTTTGGCAGCCCAATAAAATTTAACCTTAAGCTACATAAATATATTTCGACGAGTTTTCTATGGTTTCTATGGTTTTCCAATACTTGCACTCATACCCTTACTTATGCCCTTAAAAAATAAATTCCCTTCAAGCTCAATGAAAGAAAGATATCTTCACAGCTTCCAGAAACTGGGATATCCTTTTAGAGTTATTCAAAATATATTTAGCCATTCCGAATCCAATTTAAAGGGACCTAATGAGAGCAATATTCCTGAGCTTCACATTTGTATATTATTGTGTGGTACCTAAAAAGGCCAATTAAATGCTAGAGGTACGTCGAGCAATTTATGCGCATAAAATACTCCATACATGGATATTTTTTTATGTTTTTATTCCGGCAAAACATGTATGTGGCTGGCGTGCCGGTCTTGGCGATGTGTGTGCCCAACATGCGGATATGTAAATGTAACTCGTCTAAAAGAAAAACAATCATTTCGCCATAATAAGCACTAAATATGCAGGACGCAGCCAGCCAAACAATTTCGCTGTACCTGGGCCCAAATCGTATGCCGCAACGCGTATTGATAAATATTAGTTAAAATATGAATAAATTTATATGTGTGGTGCGTGTGTGTAAGTGTGTGTGTAAGTGTGTGTGCCTGGGCCGACAATTCGCCAAACGTTTGGTAAACATAACGAGCTGAGTAAATTGATTGCATGACGCAATGAAGCGCGTCCTGTAAAACCACTTAAAACATGCCTCAGTACATGCCATAAACCCAAAGGCGGAAGAATCTCTCGCGAAGGATGTGGGTGCACACATCCTCATCCCTCATCCCTTCCCGCTCCCCCTTAAGTTCCCCGCTCCTTTTATTTAATGCCAAAGGAAAGTCGCTGCCACCGCCGTCGCACAAATACACATGCAAAACCGGTAAACATTTAACCAGCGGCTATGAAATTCGATAAATATCGACAAAGTTTGGCGCTTATTGGAGCTCGGCAGCCTCGTGAACGAAGTCGAGGACGAGGACGAGGACTCGAGTCCTTCAGTCGGCGCGCGGCTTTATTAGCAACAGGATACGAGAATTCTCGGCAGACTCCACTCTATGAGATGACACAGGGGCACAGTGAAGTTAGGCCTTAGGAAAAGACTGAGCAAATACGACTAGGATAGGGACTGCACATCAAATAAAATATATTTCGGAAACTCCAATACCTAAACATCGGAAAACATACTTTCTAATCTTAAAATGTTTATTCAAAAAATACAATACATCGAACATTTTAAATGTCGATTTCTAAAAATAATTTCTGTCAATTCCAAGTTTTTATGTCGATTTATAAAACGATTTCCTATCAAGTTTTAGTACAGTATCGATTTATAAATAATGAATGTCAGAATAAATTTATAATTTTATTCTTTACATATTTGTTGATTCTTATAGATTTTTTATAAAATATAATTTATTACTTAAAAGCACCTTTTCCTCCACTTAAAGCACACAGTGCCCGCTACCATTTGACTGGAGTTTGCGGAAAAAAAAAGGCGCAACTTTCGCATAAATATGCATTCGCCACACCTCCCCGTCCTCATCATCTTCGTCCCGATTTGCTCGTTCCATCCCACTTATCCTGGTTCCAGGACTCGACGGAGTTCAATTACGCGCGCTTTCCACCTCCCCGATATGTCGTGGCCCCGGGGGATTATCGCTTACATTTTCAGTCAAGTGCGTTCGTTTATTGTGCAAAAGTTCAGTTTGTTTCGGCTGAGTTCACTGTAAAAAAAAACAGTAACCAGAAAAGGATTTTAATAACCAGATAAAATGTGTATTTAAGCAATTAAAAATATTTTTAACGTTCCTTCATTGCAGAACGGAGCAATGAAGCATGAAATATTTTCAATCAAAAAATTTATTAAAATGACAAAAATATTAATAAAGTAAATAAAAATTATTCAGTTTATTTACATATTAAATTATAATGAAATTAGGATTCTGATACCATTATAAATTTAGATGGGACTTTTTTCAGAATTTTAAAATACATTTTGTATACCGAATTTTAATTTCAGAAAATGTTCTCCAGTGTACTAATTCCGTCCCCTTTTTCTTTCCTTTGGCAGTGAGTATTCCGAGGATATTGTTTCGCTAGGAAGAGGCGCGATTTCGAGGTGGAAGCGCTTGACTTTTATGAGGTAAAAGTGAAAGGCGAGTTGTCGTCGCAACGTTCGTTGATTTGAAAATGTCATAGGCACAATATATATTCACGAGCACATATGTACATACATATGTATGTACGCATTTGCATGTCGGGATTTGCCAGAGGGCCTGGAATCCGGATCCTCTTCCCTCTTGTAAGTAGACTTATGAGTTATGCGAACCATTTTCGTGTTTTCAAAGAGCGCAAATACAGGAATATATCTTTGCCGTTTCTCCCCTCCGTCACGGATATGTATGTAAATTGAAAAAATTGCATACAAGCATTATGTTTATGTAATAGGAAATATAAGAAATGGGGCCAGGTCCGTATTACATTTGTATTATAAAACCAAACTGAGGAAAAGGGAAGCAATTTGCATTTCGATTTCAGTGCCCTTCCTCTCTGGTTTTAACATCTTTTCAATGATTTTTTCAATGGGGAATTATGCCGGAAATTTAGCAAATCAATATGAGTATATAAAGGAGTCTATTTTCAGTGGGTCTTAATTTGCTTCATATTCGTAATTTGGCTTAAAATGATAAGTTGTTTTTTATCAAGCTTCTGGGGAAGGCAAGTGCTGTCGTTGAGCATTTAATAAGATACTTTATCGGCTTATCTTATAAAAAGCAGACTTCTTAACAAACGATGATAATTTCTCTAGAAAAAAATCCGTTTAAAATCAATATATAAGCATTTAAATATTAATAATTATAAAAAGAGTGTTTTACAACTTAACTAAATTAGATGGCTTTTCACAATATTTGTAAAATACAAATGATTGCAATACTTATTAAAATTATAAATTAAAGGGAAATTAGTATTAATTAATAAAGATATAGACATAATATTAGATTAGAATATTTATTAAAAAATTTGTTCCACTTTAAGTTTATTTCTGCTTCTTTTTCATGTAAATTTGTGTCAAATATTTATGTATTTATATCAATCGAAATCTTTATTATTGTTAATATATTTCTGTATTAAATATATTTTGATATTTTTTATAATAGCAATTTAATAAGCATTTTCGGGACAAACCTTTGCCTTCTTCCTTTACACCATCGAAGGTCAAATATTAAATTTTAATATTCGATATTTTTTGCTATCGTCGTGTCAGGATTTTTTCAATTTTCCATTGTTTCGCTGTTCATGGTGTTAATATTTTTTTTTTTTTTCGGCCATGTCAGAGGAGAGGCGTGACATTAGCAGCTGTCGCCGCCGCGGGGCTTCTTTTTCGGCGCCACTGCAACATGAAACCCAATCCAACCCGATACCCGCACTTTCACCCTTCGTTTCCGGAATTTCTTCCTGATGGATAACATGCAACTGCCATTGTGTTTGGCTTTTTCATCAGTGAACAGATTTCCTTTTGCACCGATTTTTTTTCATGTTTTATATTGTTTGTGACAGCAGTTGCTTTAAAGCAACCAGCGGCAGCGTAAACTTTTTAATTAATATCAAATATGAAACGTTGCCATATCGGCGAACAGCAGGAACATAAAAAAAATGCCCCAAAAGCCTAACCGGGAGAAAGTGAAATGAGGCAAAGCCTGTTAAAAGTTTTAATTAAATTGATTGTCGCTTCTTTGTTTCCATTTTCACATTATTTCTTCTAAGGACGAGCATTGTCAGCGCCTCGAATGGAAATTAATTGCAATAAAGAAACATTACTCAAAGTATGAAGAAAGCAGTTTGTTTGTCAAAGATAGATACAAGCTGGAAATAAAACCTAAAAATTTAAAGGCTTGTTATTGAATTATAAATTATTTAAATCTCATTATGAAGAAATACCCCGGCAATCCGAATAATCCCTCTTCATATAATTATGGGGCGTAGAGCCCACTAGTCAAGTGGCCAATATTACATGCCTCGGACACCGACGGTGATGACATTCCGGCCATATGTCGCCCACAGGCACAATGCTGTAAAATATATATTTATTTAAGCATAGGTCCTGGTTGCCTTGCGGCCCATTTAATGTAGTTGTAAAATCATAATGAGACGGAGCGGAGTGCCTTTCACATGGACGAGCTGCCAACCTATTTTTTAAGCGATTTAAAAATGAGTGAAAAATATTGTTTCAATATATCCCCGTATATATGTATGTACATATATATATATATATTCTTGATTTCGCTTTATGGCACGCATCCATACTGGACGCAAGCCTTTTTCGGCACTGTGTCTTCCCTGTTATTTTTTTTATTGACTGCATTTTATATTATTATTTAAAAATTAATTATACGCCACGTTGGCTCGTTTGGGTTTTTGCCGCATTACTTCGTCGCATTTTTACCGGTCGCTGCCGGTTTTAATTTAAATATAAAATATTGACTTGTGTCGGCACCGGCACCCGACACCGTCACGAGCATATATTAAAAAATAGTTATCATATATTAATTTAAAAATATACTTGCCCCTTCCGCCCGAAGAAGTCAATGATGGCCTGATGGCTTTAAAATTAATAAGCCACATTGCCTTTTGGCCAGCTTTTCAGACATCTAAATGGATTGAAGAAGAAGTTTCTTGGCTATTTCTTGTTCTGAATACTCTGTTAGTTTGGGGTGTTCCTAAAGTTTGTAGAAGGGAAGCCAAGGAGTTTTGTAATGAGAAATATTTATGATTTTGTTGAAAATAATACTATTTATATCATTATTAAGACACTTAACCTTCAATAAGTTCATTCATTTTTTATGTTTAGGTAATCAATTTGGTTAGCTTATTTTCAAGATATATTTTTTTTTAGAGTGTCCCTAAGTCCTTACCATCTCTGTCTGGGCTTTCGCATCGGTTTGGCATTTCCGGCATGGAAGGACCAGCAATAGCCAGACCAAAACCCAAGACCAACTGAGAGCGTGTGCGCGAGACTCATAAAATTGCTGGCTATTTGAACGGTTTTTTGTGCTGGCCAAAGCCAAGGCATTGAAAAATAAAACGCAGTCAGAGGAGAGAGAGGGAGGGGGAGAGTCCTGAAAGGAGCGGGTGGAAAATAGAGCAAAGTCAAGTGCTTGGCTGGAATTTCATACCGTTGGTATGGCAGCTCTCCTGCTCCTGCTCCTGTGATGACGACGACAACGACGAAGACTGCTGCTGCTGCAGCTAGTGTGAGTGTGTTATCCTTTGACAAGGAGCATAGATGGTGCGCCATCGTCCGTCCCCCTCATACCTTCCGGCTGCTGTCCACGATGTCGATGTGTTGGCCATTTTATTATATTTGCTAGCAGACATTTTTGCTCTAATACGAAAATGGGATTTTAGGATATAAAAATTATGATAGATTACCGTTGCACTCCCATACAGAAACCATCACACCAAAGTAATACTTTTTTTT
>VNJR01001937.1:0-16942 GCA_008042585.1 Drosophila punjabiensis
TATGGGCCGGAAAAACAAAGGGAACCAATATGCCATTCGAAATTGAAAGAAGAAAAGCTTCCAGTTTTCCATTTAAGCCGCTAAGTGGATAATTGACAATTGCCAAAAAGTAACTAAAATGCAAATGAAATGTCTATTAAAGATAATATACTGCCCATCATTAAAATGCCAAGACCCAAAACGAAAAACAAAAAAAAAACTTAAGAAAAAACCCTGTTAAATGTTTATACTTTATATATGCATATATAAAAAGTTTTATTTCACTTTATAACTTGGGTTTGTCTCTCTTTTCTTTTTTTTTTTCTTGGGTTCTGGTGATGACAAAGCCTTCGCTCATCTGTTGAGGGGGCGGTGGGGGATGTTATGTGATGGGGTTAGGTGTGTAAGCTACACCGGAAATAAATGTAACATAATAGTAATTACAACATATTTTTTGTAGATATAATTGGGAATTTAGGTTTGAGAAAAATCCCAAGAAATACCTCTAGAAACATATTGGCTTTGCAAAAATATAAATTAAGCTTCATATATTATACATTTTAAAAAGAAAAATCGTACCAAGATCTATAAAAACATCAAAATATAATGCAACCCTTTAAACTTTCATTTAAAAAATAATTTATATAAAAAATTTAATTAATTTATTAGTAATTATGTTAATTTGTATTAATTATAATACTATATAATATAATATTTATATAATATATTTTAAAAGAAAAAATCGTACCCAGATCTATAAAAACATATCAAAATATAAAACAACGCTTTAAACTCTCATTTAAAATATTATGTAAAAGCTATCTGTTATGTAAAAACTATCTATATATTTAATTTTGTAGTAATATTATAATTTTTTTCACCACTTTAATATTATTTAAAATATTTTCTCTCTGTGTAGGCTACCCCAGATATCCCCAGAATCCCCAGTGTTGACAAGTTATTGCCCAAAGAGCGGCGACGACTTAAAATGTCGCACTTTATTACACTACAAAACACAAAACTGAACTCAACGCGAGATGATCATCTCCTCCTCATCTCCACCGGGCTCTGTGCTCGGATCACCTGGGTCTGGGATCTTTTTGGTTCGGTTCTGGGATCTGACACTGAGACTGGGTTGAGTTTTTACAGCCATTACGGTGGATCTTGGGCCTGTTGGCAAACATCGGCCTTTGTGTGCGCTCCCAGCCGCGTTTTATTATAACTGTTGACTGCTCGCATACGAAATAAATTTCATTTTAATACTTTCTTCGTTTTAGTTTTCGTATATTTTATTATTTTTTTTTTTTCTGTCGGGGAGCTCGGAAAGTGATTTGCATACGGGTCGGCGTTCTCACGCGTTTCCCACCGGAGATCATCCCGCCGAGAGAGAAGTCGAGATCCCAGTTTCCAGATCCCAGAGCTTGATAGATCGCCCGACTTATGCAGCTAATACCGTTTTCGATCCAGCTTCCAGCTTCTATAGTTTTGCCGACGCACAGTGGAGCATTTTTTGGAAAAATCTTTAGCTTTTGAATTATTCTTTAAGCTTTAAGTATATAAAAAAATTGGGAAGAAGTTATGGAAAATATTTTTAAAACTTAGAAAATAAAAGAATACTACATTTTTAAATAAATTTCCATGCTATTTCTTGTTTAATATTTTATTTTTAAATAATAAATAATTAACTTTAATTGCTATTTCAATTTTTGTAAGAGTTCAACTTTTGAAAAACATTTCTTGACTTTAAAAATTTCTAAAAAATCAAACCAGGCAGGCAAAACCTTTACATTCTTCACCATAAATTACTTCAATATTTTCTCTATTTAACAAAAACATAAAGTCATTCAAAATAGCTCTTTAGATATTTTAAATTTCATTTAAAAAATTGGTCCACTGTGCACCGCCGGCTGCCATTTCCACTGACCATAAACATAAACAGGTGGCAATGTTCATTTGCATAGACAACGTTTCGATATTAAATTTCAAAGCGAACGACCAGCGTCAACGACATTCCGAAAACACTAAACAAAAACACGAGAAACAACAAGAACAACAACCTTTAAAAAAAAAAAACAACAAACAACAGAAAAACTACCAAATCGAAAAACTCAATATTCAGTTGGCGGTGGCAATCTGAAAATGGCTCTTCGATTTGCTTCTGGTCCCCATCTATGAAGTATACTATATCTCTGTGTTTTATTTTTTTTAGTGGTTTCCCGAACTTGTTTCGGGTTTTAATCATTTGCGGCTTTCGGCAGCTGTCCCAAAATCGAAACGAACTTGTAAATTATATATATGTCGCGACAGATCCAGCCTTTTGTTATTTGAATTGATAAGCTCGAATTAAATGGTAATGGGAGCGAGAAGTTCGATTTTTGTTCTTTTTAAATGGTAAAATATTCGATGGGGTCAATAAGCACTTAACTTCTTTATTTTGTTTCTTAGTTTATTCAGTTATATGTGAGTTAGTTATTAGATGAACAAAAGAAATGGGCTTTTTGTATAGTTTATTTAATAGATTGGTTTTTAAAAATTCTTTGGTAACTATAGAAAATTTTATAGTATTTTATTTTCAAAGCTAAAATATTAATAGATTTACAGTTTTAAAAATATGGAAAAATATGTTGGAATATGTCATTAACAAAATTTTGGATTAATATCAGCATAATTAACATTAATTATAATTAAATTGAATATTTTGCAGATAAATGGCATACACTTTTAACAAATTAATTTGTACTAAACAAGCTTGAAAAACAATAGATTATATGAAAACATTGTTAATTATAATCCATATTGCTGTATAAGTAATTTTAAGACAAGGTTCGAATTAAATTTAAATTCAAGTATTAAAGTTACTATTCTGCTATAAAACACTTTGTTTAAAATATTTTCAAAGTATCCTCACTAATAACAATTCCTTTTTCATTTTAATATTTTATTTCGTATTTTCAATATATTATTTATTGCAACATTAGTCTCTTTTTTTTCTATCATATATTTTATATATTTAATAACTCCCCGATTGATTATCTTTTCAAATCTATATTCAAAGCACTACAATAGCTTGTAGCAATGTCAAATTAAATTATGCTTTGCCTTTGTTTCCATCTTGATCTGGCCCCTGCACATTTATTAACTCTTAATTAAAGATAATCTCTATCGTATTTGTTTGAAATGCATATAAAGTGTGCGAGTTATTGCGTTAGTTTATAATAAAGGAGCACCCTGTGGCTATGCAATTTGCCGGGCAATAAATTTCAATAAAAAAATAAAGCATTTGCATTTGAGGGAATACATTTGAATGGGTGTAGCCACCCTCGCCAGCAGTTCGTTTGCCATTTTTTATCATTTCATTTTTATTTTGTTGTGTTTTTTTAATAATAATTTTATTTTAACTCGCTTGCTGTGCCTCCCTTTTAGCTTTTTTTTGCATAAATTTAGCAGTTGTGCAAACAAAACTCAAAGTCTGGGAGAGAAAATCCGGCGAGCAGAGCGAGCAAAGTTCTCGAGCTGTCTGACTCTTAACAAATCGCTTATAAATCGCCCCGCAAGTATCTCAAACGTTTTCGACACGCGTATTTCTTGTTCTCTCGATGGTTTTGTTTTTATTTTTATTTCGTGGAGGTATCTTTTTTATTCGCATAATTCTGCGCGCATTTTTAAGGCATTCATCATAAAATTGTTGGCCGAGGAGGCTTTAGGAGGGCTTGAAACTCGAGAAAACCGAAATGCTTTTGTCTTTTCGTCAACATGTCACAGCCACTAAACATCAATAAGTTGGGCTTTTATTGATTTCGTGTTTTATTCGCCGTGCTGTGTGCTTTTTTACAGCTCATCTTTGTGCGGAGTTTTTAGGGGGATTTCGTGTTTGATTTCTTATTTTTTATTGGGCATTGGCCACAATTAATTAGCTAAATCTGCATTTTGCATAAATTACTAAACACAAAATATATATAATATTTTCATATTTCAGTTTCGGGGCTCAGCTCAGGGGCTCACATGCAAATTGGCTTTCGGCTATTGTATTTCGGTGTTTCTGTATCTCTCCCTTACTTTATTTTTTTTGTGGGCCAATAAATCACATTCGAAGTTGTATCTTTTTTTGTTTCTTTAGTTTTTTTGTGGGCCACCGCCAAAGTTCTAGCCGATAATTTATTTGGGTGACTTTGAATGATTTTAGCGGTGGCTTTCAAACGCCAGAAAAAAAGCATTTCGTATCGATACTGAAACTAGTTTCGCTTCCCTAAAACTAATCACTTTGGCTACTGTTCGCAGATGCCATCGATAAGTCCGGATTCGAGAGCTCTATTGGCCAATTTGCAATTGTCAAACAATTAAATGCCAATATATTCAGTAGAGATAAAATAGGAACACTTGGGAAAAAATTTTTAAAGTTTTTACAAATTGTATGAAAAAGCATAAAATAAAATTGTGAGTACTATAAGTTAGGAGTACTTTACATCTCTTTTGTATTGTTGTTACATTTCTAAGACTTGAAAAGAACTGAAAATATATTTATAAGCTGAATTTTGATTAAATATCCATAAAAAGTAAATTTCCTTTACCTAAGTTGAGGGGTTTTGTCTGAATAGGCATATAAATTCTAGCACTAATAATATATAAATAAAAAATACAAAAATATCCATAATATATATTTAGCAATATATAAAATATATTTAGCAATTAAATTTGACTTCAAATATAAAGTCTAGCTACTTCTACAAAATATTTAGTAAACAATTTATCATAAACAAAATGCATTTTAAAGCTTTTTAAATTTCCTATTTTATATCCCACCGAGTTTTTCTGAATTTTTTCCTATTTTCTCTTTGTGCACACAATCTAGACAGAGAACATTTATTTTAGCAAACGATGAAAGTTGTGTGGAATTTTAGCTAAAAATCAAATCGAATGGTTTGTCGTTAGGGATAGATGAAGGGGCTGGGGTCTAGGGTAAATTTTAGGGGCGGGTTTTGGGTTCGGCTTCTCCTTTTTTTTTGGGTGCTGCCAGGCGACAGGAGTTGGAATGATTTGTGGCATTTTACAATTTTATTTGCTGCCCCGAAACCCCCGAGCCCCGAACCCCGAACCCCGAACCCCGAGCATCATTTGTAAGCCAACTAAGCGTCCTTTAAGGACTATTTTGTGGATGCACTCGAACGAACAATGGAGGACACTCGACTCGCCTTCTTTTGTGCGGTTTTCATGGGCTCACGCTCTCTCTCTCCCTCTCTGTGCCTTTTGCAGCATTCGTTTTTCGTTTGAAGAGGAAAATGTACGGAAAAGCAGGGGGACTTTTCGAATTTACCTGCTAAAAATGCTGCTGGGATTTTGACACGTTTCAGATACATTTATATATATTCCCCTGGAGAGTCGCAGGGATCGACGTCCGCATGCGCAACGCAACCCAAAACTGACCAGAAACTCGGGTCCTCTTCGAATCCTTTGTCTATCTGTAAATATGTATGTTTGAAGGATGTTTGTGAGGCTGAAAACAAAGGTGTGATATTTGTTTCTCTTTTGTCCCTGATCAGGGCAATTGGCTCAAGTCAAGATGCATTTTCTGCCTTTGGCATTGTTTTTCCACCGCCAGCAAGGCGTAGACTTCTTGTCAGCGTTGACAATTAGCCAAAAAGCCATAGAGGCTAGTGGTCACAGGACACAGGACTCTTGAGAAGGCATTTCCTCTTTTTGTTTGTGAATCCAATTATGAGGGGCTTGCTGAAAAATCTGCTGACCGCTGGTCAAGGCAGCTGGTTTTCCCACCTTTTCTTGTATATATTTCCTTTTTGGCATTTGGAAAATCTGCTTCGCAACCGGCACGCGCTCCTCTTCTTGTATTTCTTGTGTGGGATTAGGTGACACAATGGAGTTTGGCGTCTAATCTACAAAAGGTGTTTTGTTAGCCACTCAAAGCTAATAAGTAGATGGTCAGATATGGAAAGAGTCATGGGATGTATCTTGAAGAGGTTGTTGTTGTAAGAAAGATGTATCTAAAGGCATGTCCTGAAGGTTATTTACAACACACAGATGCAATATAAATATATCAAATAATGCTTAATAAATAAATGAAATTACAAGTTTCCCAGTAAAAGAAGGAGTGCTTTTAACCATCATTTAATAATAGATATCCGTTAAGTTTTAGCTTTCAAAAAATCTTGTAATATTTGTTTGTACAATTTTAAACCCTTTTAAATTCTAAATAATATTTTTAACAAATCTTGAAATTTTTAAGAGATATTTAAACCATTTAAAGTTCCACAAAATCCCTTCTTAAACCAAGTTAATTTTGAGATTTAAAACCCGCTAATCAAGGAAAACATTTCCAACTGCCACAAGAAGGCGTCAACGACTTCTTAAAAAACAAAAAAGAAAAAAAGACTCGGGTGATATTTATGTGAGGTTTAGTTTTTTCCAATCTTTCAATTTTCTTGTGAATTATTAATGAAAAATCAGTTATTGAAATATGTATATATATAGGTTTTTTATAGCTGCTTTGCAGGCATTCGACATTTAAACGCTTTAATATTTATGCCTTTTTTATATCTCTTTCTCCGACTGACTACCTAAGAGCAGGGAGAAAAAAGATCCATACATTGTTGAATATTCATAAGATAGCAGCGCCTAGTGGCGTCATTTTCGGATTTGGATTGGGATTCGGATAATATAAGAGAGACGGGGGACGGGGGGACAGGGGACAGAGTCCGGTCAACATCTGGGGCGGGTCAAGATCGATGATGTCAAGGGAAGGAGGTCGTTCGATCGGTTGAGAATCCCCTCTTAACGTTTTTGGGTCTCTGTTGACATTTGATTTCTGGGCTTATCGCCTTCTCAAGTTGTAATCCGCGGCGTGGTTCCTCAGATGACCAGTTCCCCCGCTGTTTGGCTATCGAAAGAAGTTCTACGTATAAATCCATAAGCCGATGCGATTAAATATATAACGCAGAGCAATAAGCGTCAGCACCTTGTCCAATTTGCTATGGTAATGAAAATTATATTTGTTGAACAAAGCCATGGCAAATCGATCATCGGCGAGCATAAATCATGATCGATTCTCTGCACACTCATGCCAAATACAACTTACGATCGAAGCTATCTCTCAAATCCTGTGGGTGGTTCACACACTCACATACAAGTAAAAAATAAAGCTATAGCACAGCGGGTGCAAAAATCGATTAAACGTTTTCGAGATAAAACCGAAAAATGTATTTGTTGAATGAACATTGAATTGAGCAACATCATCTAGGCGACACGATCACTGCAATGTCGAAGGGGGGAGAAAAAAGCCCAGCTGACTTAAGTTATTTTTGGGGTTTGGTTGCAGATACATCCGAATATTAGCCTTCATTTCACAGCCAATATTTCAAGATTCCCTAAACAGTGAAGGCTCAAAGAAAGGGAAAAAGGGTTTGGCTAAGAAGTTTGTGAATAAAGTATTTTGTAAGAGTAGATTTTCATCTTAATTTATGTTTGTTTTCCAATTTAGTAGAATGTTATTAACCAAAAGGAACGGGTTTATTTTTAATTTATATTTTATTATTGAAACTAAGTTTGTTCTATATTAAATTTGTTTTTTTTAAAGATGATATTCTTATATATAATCTCTTAGAAGTTGGACTTTTTCAATTGCAAAAGAAACTTAAAAGAAAGAAAGTCTTTCGAATCCTTATAAATATTCAAAATAATGCTTCAATTCGTATTTCCCATACCGAGTTATCACTGTAATTCATAAGCCAAAGTGTGGGCCGTGATGTGAGGCGATCGTCATGTTGGTTTTTTTTTTTAAGTTTTTCGGTTTTTGTCTGACTTTTTGAATGCACCCCACTGTGCGATTTGTGTGCTTTTCATATTCACCGCGATGCGAGTATAAACCATCGAAGGTGGTGGCCTCTGTCGTCTCCGGTTGATTTTATTTTTTGTTATTTTTGGAAACTCATCGTTTTCCAGCGTTTATTAGCGGTATCCCAAACGAATTGAATTGGTCTGAGAGATCGGGAATATGGAGATGTGAACTATTTTGCTCTGGTTTTTGTCTTAACCCAGAGTCACTCTGTATTTCTAATGGCCATTCAAGCGCCGCCTGTTGCGTTTTTTGCTGACCCGCAGCGGCGGGTTAAGCAACCTGAAGGAAAAACAATACTCTTTTATGGGTCACTCTGGGGTCTGTCTTACATGTGCAGCAATTACAGAGGAAGGAAAAGTATCTACATTAATATATTTGTATATAGTATGCGCAAAGATTGATCTCAGTTTCATTACAAAGTGCAAAATCAGCCATTAAACTCAATGTAAATATGGTGAATTTTATTATCGGAGTGATTGACATTTATTAAACGTGTTATAGGGCTTTATAAAGGTAAGATTGAAGAGCTTAATAAGGGTGTTTGAGAATATTGAATAAATATTACACACTCTTGGGGGTCAAAGGGGGAAAACTTAAGTTAATATGTATGAGCTCATCTAGCTTTTCTATTTATACAATGTAACAGGCCCTAAAGTATTTTTTAATTATGATCCATTAATATTTAATGGATTGAAATTAAATGTGTAGTAAAAATAGAAAGAATGTAGTAATTACTCCAAAGAAATATAAGTATATAAAGCCCGTTATGTATTATTTTAATGAAAGATTCCTTGAAAATATTTGTTCTTTTAACTTTTATCACTGTATAAGAAAATTTTCCTTAGTTAAAAATATATATTCCCTATAAACTCACCTTCATTTTAAGTGCCTCCACAATTTTGGCGGTTTTTAATCCAAGTCTTTTGCACAAAATTCTTTCGCCAGCTTTAGCTTTGGGTTCAAGCCAAACCTTAGCCAGATTACAGATGTCAAGATGTTATATATATAGAATTATTTAAAGATATCAATGGGTCGAGCGTTGTCCCATTATAATGATTATATAATTTATTCGCCAGCTAATAATAACTCGAGATCGAGTATATCCGAGATGTGGATCAATTCGCAGAGGTCTGCAACATTTTCGTTTGCTTGGCAATTAGCACATTCGTTAACAGTTCACTTTCAGTTCCGACGGCAAAAGGTTAGCAATATTTTGCCGCTCCTATGTAGTATATATATTACGGGTTTTAATTTCAACGGAACAAATGCCTGCCTTATAGCGTGCGATGATAACAGAATGCCGCCACACACGTTACACGTTATACGTTACACGTTACACACGTACGGAGATTTCACGATGTTCTCCTCTCTCCGGCAGAGAAGGAGATGTCTGGAGCGGAGCGGACGCGAGATGTTGTTACAGCTTCGAGGCCACTGCGCAAACTGCCGGCGCTCGAGGTTCGAGCTCAGGGATCTGGCTGACTGAAGCGATTCATGCCCGGGCCCACCACCACACGCTCACATGCTCACAGGTAAACTAACACAGCACTAACTCAAGTCAACTGAACTGAACTGAACTGAACCACCACCACCACTAGCACCAACAACACCACCACCACCACCAAGCAGCAGCAGTAGCAGTAGCAAGCATCCCGTTCAGACTCAACTCGGTTGAAAACCCGCTCAACTGGTTTCTGAGTCGCTCCGCCGTCGCCCAGCTGTCGTGCTCGGGAATATGGTGGTGACTCTCGATTGGTTAACCTGGCCACGCCCCTCGTTGCCGGGAGAACGAGTTCCGGACCGGCGTCCCCCATTTTGAGTGCTTTCTCCCCGCGACATCCCACTGGGCCAGCGGCGCTTCTTTTGGCCAATTGAGTGCGCCGGCGCGTGCCAACACGAACCACTTGTGAGTGGGTGAGTGAGTGGGAATCTTGAGTGGAGCGAGTGGTTACCAGCGGAGTCCCAATGGCTGGGTGTTGCTGCTACGGTGGTGATGTTGCTGCACAGTTGCTTCTTAGTTGCTGCTGGGCTGCTCTTCATGTTGCTGTTGCTGTTGCTTATGCTAACGGCGGGGGTGTTGCTGCTGCTGTCTTTGCCATTTAAATCCATGTTGCTGCTGTTTTAAGGAATTTTTAGTAATGTTGCTGCTGTCTCTCTACTGTAAATGTTGATGTTGATTTTTGTGTTTTAAAAGTTGGCTTTGGTTTTGCAGCTTTCATTGATGATGCTGCTGTTTTAAGTTTCCTATTTGTTGTTGTTGTTTTTCTATTGTTGCTGCTGTTGTCTTTTCTTTACAGATATTTTTATATTATTTCCTCATGAATTTCAACAATGTTGCAGCTGTTGCCACAAATAATACTATTAATGTTGCTAATGTTTTCCGAATTTCTAAAGTATCGACGTTACTGCTATTTTTGTTGTTGATGTGGTCGCTATTTCTAATATCGGTACTGAAGTTGACCATGTTTTTTCAACCTTGCAACCATGGTTAAGGGTGCTGTTATGCTTTTTTTCACTTATCTTTAATTTTGCATCTGTTTTTTATATGTTCCTAAAGCAGTTGCTTTTTATTTTTAGTAGGGTATTACAATTTTGAATTTTGTTTTATATTTTATAAAGTTTAAGGTTTTATAGTTTCAGTCCGAAGCTTGAAACGAAGTAAAAGAATCATTTCCGACCTTATAAATCTTAAAAATCTTATATTCTTGATCAGCATCAACAGTCAAGTTCATCTAGTCATATTTTATGATTACATTATTAAATTATTAAAATTGTCAAAAATTGACATAAATTTTAATTTGAGTAAAATTTTAAGTCAGTATGCAGATTTGTAAACCGAATAAAACTAGAACAAAAACAGCAAATTAATTAATTTTTTACTTAGTTATGATCGATTTAAGTCGGTCCTCTGATCCGATTGCAAACTCCAAGGGTATACAAACTTCGGTATCCCGCAGTTGATTTTCTTACTTGGCATTTATTAGTTTGTTTTCGTTTTTTTTTTTTGCAGCTGCTGTTAGTGTTATGTTTTTCCAATAAAGTTACTTCTGTATTTGTTTTTTTTTTTGGTCACTTAAAACCTTAAGGCAAAATTTTCTAAATGCATTTATTTATTTTCACTCAATATGCTGCTTCTGTTGAACTTTCTGCCAGTGTATCTGTTAATTTTCTTGTGATGTTGCTGCTGTTATTGCTGCTGTTTCTAAAGCTGTTGCTTTTGCTGCTGCTACTCGTGTGATGTTGCTTGCCAATGTCTTTGTTGCCTCTCATGTTGCTGCCATCAAGAGTGAATGGAAAATCGAGAGAAAACCAAGGGGAAAATGCGGGAAACGGAACTTGCACTCCGCCGCACTTGACTTTTTTGGGGTCAAACCGCTTGTCGAAGGGGAAATGAGTTGCTAGCGGAGTTTCCCTTTTTGTTAAATAATGGAAAATGATATTTTAAATTTGATGTGAGTGAAATTTATTACATAAAGAGCATAAAAATTACTTTAGTTTAACTATGATTTAATGATTTATTCTTTTTGTGAGCTTAAAATTCCCGTATTCAGTTTTGATAAGGATTTTACCAATTAAATATTTCACTTTTATGCTGACAACTTGCTCTTAAATACCACCTCGCGTTAAGATCCCTCAAAAATGTAAAGCCTGGCTGCCTTTGTGCTCCTTATCCTTTGATTTAAGCCTGAGTTTAAGCTCTGTATTTAGCTTACAGCTCTCCATCGGATTTTCCTTTGACTTTTCACAGCTCGCAGGCACTTTAACCATTACTTTGTGCCATTTTTCATCCAGTGTCGGCCCGGTCCGTGGGCTGTCTCTTAAAGCCGCTTGGCATTCAATTGGCATTTGGCTGTCGCCATCATCCAGTGGAGAAGGTGACTCCTCTCACCCTCACCCACTGCTCCTGCTTCATTCGCAGTTTTCTTTTTTTTTAGCTTTTTTTTTTTTTTGCTTTGCTCACGTTATTTAAGGATTAACATCATTTTATGCTGCCTCGCAATGCCTTTTTTGCAGGATTAAATGCTGCCGTCTGCTGGATGTCGCTTCTCCTGTCGCTGCACTTATCCAAAAACAGCTTAATTTTTATTCCAAATTTTCATTTCTATACAAAAATTAAGAAAATATGCGGAAAATAAATCATTTTTTGAAAGTCTTAAAGTAGTTTTTGAAGTGAAACTGTAAAGTTTATAAGGTTTCCCGGATTAAATATAGTTTTAGAACTATAAAACTTTATAAAATATGTTTAAAACTCCACAAATCTTTTTCTTATATAACTACCCCATAATTACAGGCTCCTTAATTTTTTTTCGAGTGTTCACTCACCACACCCCCCTTGGCACCCGCGATCTCCCCCCTTTACGCTCCTTTGAATTGATTGCATTGCACTTTTTCTCGCTGGCAGTTGTTGTTGCTGCTGCTGTTGCATAGTTTGCTGATGCGCCGCCTCCATTCCATGGCTACAAAGTGATTTTTATGGCTTTCTGTCTGTGTACGCGCCTCTGTGTGTGTGTGTGTGTATGTGTGAATGCAAATGTTTGCGTTTGTGTGCGAGAGTGTGTATGGGTGTGTGTTTGAGCGCACTTTGATGTTTCCGCATTACAAAGGCGGCACTTTAATAGCGGCGCAATTTATCAAAAGGCAACCAAAAAGCTCCGACAGCAGCTGGTAGCTTTAACACGCATACGCCCCGTGGGGTGCCGCAGAAAAATTGAACGAGAAATAAACTAGAGAAACTAGGGGTATCGAGGGACTAATTGATTCGCAGGAGAAACTATTAAAAAGTACTATTTTTGTAGCATAAATGAGTCGCTATTAACTTATCTTTAATTTATTTACTAAGTAGTAGTAATAGTACATAAAATGTACATTTTAAATACCTTTATCCACAGTAAACCTCTCTTTTAAAATCCCTAATAGAAAACCCCCAAAAAGGAACCCTTGACTATCGGTCATCTATCAGCACATCGAAGCGCAGCCTTTGTCTTATCCTGGACCACATCTGCCTTTGGGAACCAAGTCCAACCCAGAGGCTCTAAATTGATTAACAGTAGCCTAGCACTTGGCCTAAGGTGGGGGTTGGTGAAAGAGAGATGCTGTCAACGCTTCGGTGTTCCCGGAATGCCTTCCATTTACATGCCATAATTTTTAAATGTCACCCGTTTACAAAAGGGCTTGACCATTTGATTTCGACCGCCAGTTCCAGTTTGGCCCTCGTCGCGACGAACAGGTTGAACCTATGGTTTCGGGGCAGGTAGTTCTTGATCGGGAACCCCAAATGAACTCATCCTTTTCATCTCTTTCTCCCTCACCGATATTATATTTATTTAGAGATCTTTATTGAGCTGCAACCTGTCGCAGCCGCAGTCGTTTTTGGGTTTCGGGTTTTGGATCTTCCCATTTTGTTGGCAGATTTATGTTCTAGCCTCCATCCAGATATCGATCTAGGCGATACCATCGAAGGGCTGGCCAAAACTAACGTAACTCTCTCTGCATGAGAAGGCACTGTGAGCAAACTTTTATTTATTAACAAAATTTAAAGCTATGTTTGAGTCAATTTTTTTCTGGATTCATTACCTTAAAGTTAATATTTTCAAGAAGTTTAAGGGAATAATTTGTATAGTATTTTTTCTATGTACTATTTTTGTATCCCCTTCATCAGTAATAATTTATTAAAAAATGTCTTATAATTCCCAAGTACTGTTTCTGGCACCAAGGATTTATTTTTAGTCATTTTTATAAGCATAAAGGAAATTAAATTTTATGTTTACTTTAAATGAAAACTTTAAACCAATATAAAATACATTTTTTATATCAATTATTTATAAATTTATCAATTTTAAAAATAAATTTTTTGTAATTTTTCCCAGTGTCCCTTTCTCTGATCGGTGAAAATTTCAGGGTAATTTGTTGGCTCCGTTTTGAAATTGTTTTTGTTGGTCGGTCGCCTGGGTTTTGAAGACAACAACAGGCTCTGGCCCAAAACTGTTGGTGGCATATTCGATTGTGTGTGCGGCTACCTATTCCGGCTTTGTGCCGCAGTCGCGCGTGTTATGAAGATGTTAAGAGATCCCCGATCCCCTGGTCAACCCCTGAAATATGTCTTAATTGTCCGGGGTTAGAGCCAGCCATAGAATGGACATAGCCGGTACTCCTACATATAGTTTCGCCGGCTGTTTGCATAACTCCTCCGAGGTCCTGTTTGCTCAAGTTTCGTTTAATGGCCGGGTTATTTCTTTCCTTTTTTGGGGTAACATGTGCCAAAGGACACATCAATTTGTGGTGGTAAACGACTGTCCAATGCGTTCTCATAGTCCATAAATCATTTGGCCAACAACTTGTTCCATTTGGCCAGAAAACATAATTTATGTTTTATGTCCAGTGGGAGAGATAAAATTGTAAAAAACTATAAAGTATTTCTCTCGGGATTTACAAAATATTATACAGTTTACTTACTGTTTAGGAATGCCTAAAGATTTTTAGGGAAATCCCCCCCGAAATCAAACACCGTTTTGCATTTTTTTGTTCTTTCTCCTTATACATTACGTATATATATATGTATATATATATTTGTAATAACTCTCTAGTGTATATATAAATTAAAATAAATAAATACATTTTTTTGGTTGTGTGGTTTTTGTTTGGTTTTTTTTCATTTTTTTTTTTTAATAATAATTATCATTACCATCGTCATCATTATATATCATTAGAGTTATCCTCGTCGGTAAAAACGCCGCCCTCGTCTCTCAATATTTGTTTGTGTCTTTATCTCATTGCATGCTTGGTTGTTCGAGTTGCTGGTTTCCGTTGTGGTTGTTGTTGTAGTTGTAGTTGTTGTTGTGGTTGTTGTTGTGTTGGAATTACAATGTTTTACCAATTCGACCGAATTATCATGATGCAGTGTAGTAGAAGTAATAATAATCGTAATAATAATAATAATAATAGTATATTGTATAACATATGCCGCTTTCTGTGTGGATTCCTGCCTCCATCTGCACATTCCTTAACTCTCCCCAAGCTTCCCCTTTAACTTTCACAACATTCTCTCTTGAGTCGTCAACGATTTTTGTGGTTTATTTTAACAAACAGAGCAACAAACAAAGAAATGCACAACAGGAGCCACATGTTCGATATGCTCCCCAGGATACCATCTCCCTCTATCTCTCCCTCTGGCGCGGGACTGGCCAACAAAGCGTTTTCTGTGCTTATCATAATATAATTACTATTTTCTTCGGTATTCTGGAGTTTTGTATCTTCGTAATTCGCCGAATCTTGAGCAGTTTTGGTTCACTAACTTACTTGGTACTGTTTTGTGTTATCCGGCTATATATATGTAATGCTATATGTGAGTTATCAAGTGTTGCAAGCTGAGTCTCTAGCCAAAAGCCATTTATCTTTATAGGTTAATGTCAATGGGTCGGGGTTCCCCGCACAATGCAGCTTAGAGTTGGAAAGGGTCAATGAAAAGGCGAGTGATAAATGATCCTAGACTGACCTACTTACTCTCTATCATGTATATATACTCGTAGTCGCGTTTCAGATTCTTGTCGTTTGTAAATTATTGTTATGTACATTTTTAGACATACAGTTCTAGAAGTTCCGAGCGAGCGGACAGCGAGACAAGTCCTGCCAACATACACACACACACACAGTTTTCGTTGTACAAAAATCAGGCAAATCAGGCAAAAATAATCCAAAGCTGAAAAGGAAAATGTGAAATCCAGGCTAAGCTTGGAAACATGAGATAATAATAAGTAAGAACGAAAGAAAAGGCAACGCAACAAGGCTTTAACTTTTAACTAATCATGTGGCTTCTCTTTTTATTATATACTTTTCGATTTTCTTTTCTTTTCTCATCTTTTCACTTGCCTATTATATTATTTAGATGGTACATATACATATGTAGTTTATACGCTAAGCTAATTATTTTGTTTAACAATAAATGTATATAGCTGCTTGACTGCTCCATCCTTCAGTTTCTCTTTGTTTTTATTATTATTATTATTCTTATTGTTATTTTTACTTTTGCTTATGTTTAACAACGAAATTTTAAGCTGCAACTTCTTTGCAGTTAAGGAACAGAAAATGATAAGGAAATTCTATTTCGAAAGAACATAAACGTAATAAGGAAAATAATTCACAAAATCAAAAATCAAATTTAACAAATTTTCGATAATTAAAATTACGAAATAATAATGAATAATTGACTCGCTAAATTATAGATTTCTCATAAACAGATTTGGTGGCCTGTGTCGCGGAGAGACTTTCCTGTCGAAGAAGAGCTTTACACTAAAATTTTGCTGGACAAAATTAGATATAAGACTCGCGCAGCATCAGCAGTCCGGTCACGGGTCCGAGTCCGGGTCAGTCAGTTGTTGTTGAGTTTCTGTTCTTGGCTTTCGGTTGAGATTTTTAAAATAATTAAATCGCATTCAATTAAACACACCAAAAAGCAAGGCGACATGGTGAATTGTTGACTTTTTTTCCTCGTTTTTGGTAGCAGCTTTTGGAAATATTTGAGAATTCGGGGAGATTCTTCTCTCAGAGCACTGAAGTCTACCTGAATGTACTGTGAAGGCGGCAGAAAGCGGATGTGTACAAGTCCAGGTCGAGGTTCTTCAGTCCGTCGTTGTGTGTGTTCATTTATTGCTTCTTCTTCGGCTTCTTCGGTTCTTCGTTTTCTTTATATTAAAGACTATTTTTGTAATGGCACAAAATATACAGCATTCAATTCACTTCCTCCTGTCTTCCTTATCCTTCCTACTATTCTCTCGGTTACTCTCTGTAGCGGTTTAGTTATGGTAACTTAACTCTATAGAGGCTATATGCTATGCTTTGTCGGTTCCCCCTTTCCCACTCTGGCTTTGCTCCCCCGGCTCCATTATAGTTCGGTTTTTTGGTTCCTGGTGCCTCGCTCCCGCTTCTCCTCCGGCTACTGCTACCAAAATGCCTGACAACTCTCTGCGGCCAGCTCTCGACGAGGCCTGTGCTCCTCCTTGCCTCCAGCCATCCATTTATCCGTTTATCCGTTCATCTGTTCATCCGCTCTACTTGCTCTCCTAGTATTATGGTTGTCAACTACTTTATGTTCCACTAGATTAGGTTGCTATTTTTATATTT
>VNJR01001941.1:0-17987 GCA_008042585.1 Drosophila punjabiensis
AAACTTTTGTTATTTGTTTAGAGTGAATTGAGAGTACTTTCGGAGGGTATAAGGTTCAATTTCACTGGAGTCACTGTTTTGAAAATAATTGATAAAATTGTGACGTGTCGCACGCTACACAAAGTGGAAGTTAGTTTCAAAATTTTCATTTCAAACGCAATTTTTAGCGAATTGTGCAAAATGATCCCTATGAAAGATAATATCCTCAAGAAAGTTAATAATATTAGAAGACAAAAACCGACCGTTTGGTCTTAATAATGTTTACGGATTTTTAGAAAAGCCGTTAACCCATTGTGTCGCACGCTACGTGTCGCACGCTACACTTTGTTCCATCATACTTTGCGTGTTGTTTTTTAATATTTAAGTAAATTAGAAGATCATATATCCGTTTTATTTTGACTATTTGCATTCTTCTAGTGATATTAGAAAACAAAAGTCAAAGCATAAAGCATCGTTTTAGAAGATTTCTTAAAAAGAAAACAGGTCTATTTTTATGATGTTTTTCATTAAAATAATGAAAAATCGCGTTTTCGCGAATATGCTTTCGAATATATCGAAATTTGTTTTAGAATATGGTAAAGCCTTTCGAACTGAATCAATTGGACCATTTCCCAATGTTACAATATTGAAAAAAAACATTTTAGAGAAGTTTAAGTTTTTTGGCCGCGGTGGACCTTTCTGGGGATTTGCCCATATATCAATTTTCGTCGAAAGCTAGCAGTGAAGGAGTTATTTTCGACCCGATATTCCATTTATATTCTTGATCAGCATTACGAAAACAATTTTTTTAAGTAAAATTTTAAAAGAAGTTACCTTTTTCAAATGTTGAATTAAATATTCTGTATTTTTAACTTTCACAAGAATTTATTCAAAATTTAATAAGACTTATTTTTGACTTGGTTATGATCGATTCCTAGTTCGACCCCCATATTATCCAATTGGAAACTGCAAAGGTTTATAAACTTCAGCTCTCTGAACTCAGCTCTTTTCTTGCGTTTTATCACTATTATTAATTTTTAAAGCCTACGCGGGTCTTTCAATTCTCACAGGCTCTTTCCTGTTCGTAATGTGTTTTAAAAACTTATTCCTAATTGAAACAAGAAGCTGGATTGACTTTAAAATTCAATTTCAAAATGCTTAATTTACGCTTATTGATCCCTTTGGCTCTGCCCCTGACGATAGGTCCAAGGCCACAGTGTTATCGCTGCTATCGATATACATTTTGCCAGCTGTGCAATTGCGCTTGTGGCCGCATTAACTTCGTCTTCAATTTGTTTATTTTACGCAAATATGCTGCCCAAACTGAAGATTTCCGCTTTTCTTCTAAAGGTAAGACCTCCACAATATCCTAGATCGAGGATTCCTAATCTGGAGCTCTCCGATTTCAGCGTTTGGAGCGAACAAAGCAGCAGTGCAGCGGCTGTCTGTATGGAGTTTTCTACGGCGACGGGACATTACTCCTTTTGAGTTTCAACATTGAGTCCAGTCTGGGCCAGTTGAACTATGAGCAAATCCAGCACAGATTCCCCGCGGAACTGGATCTTTGTGGCTTGGTGAAGTTCGGAGACTGCAGCGATGGCGAGGCGCACCTTAATGAGGTCATCAAATCAGTGGACATCACCGACAACCCCATCCTGCTGCAGTGCGAGCTGGGCACCTTGGTGGGCATGAGGGCCTCTTTCTTTGTGCACGGAAAGCTGGAGGAGGTGCCCTACGAGGTGATGGAGGCCGAGCAGCTGTACAGCGACTTCTGCTTCACCCGACTGCAGTGCGGCTTCTACCTGCAAACAGCACCCACGCCGGAGTCCGTGTCGCGGGAGATGCATGTGCTGCGCAAGCGGGTGGCCGATGGCACTCTGGTCTTTAACGTGCCGCAGACCAAGATCTTTATCAGCAGCTGCGGTCCGCTAGACTCGCGGTTCACCAGTGGTGAATCGCAGATTCAGGATCTAATTGACGCCATTCCCAATCCCGGCCAGCCCGAGAAGGAGAACGAGAAAAAGAAGCAGACAAAGGCGGGACAGAATGCTGCGCCAGCTAAGCACTTGGCACCCAATGGCTGCGACTACGAGGTGATCCCCATCGATGTGATGCGCTGCCGCAGCCGGGATCCCGTGACACGAAACTCGCCGCCGCACCCGGCTCTCAGCATTGCTGTGACCACCGAAGAGCAGACCCGAGTCCAGGTGCCATTGGAAATCGAAGCCATGGCCATCCTGTGCAGAAAGACCAAGCTCCAGCGGCTGTACGATGTGCTGATTGAGAGCATCTGCCGGGCCCTGCGGTTGTTCGAGCTGAGTCTGATCGAACACCTCACCGAAACGGAGAGTGGCAAGCTGCTGGTGCCGGTGAGCTATCACTTCTATCCGCAGGAGTTTGGACACTTCGTGAGCTGCGCGTATCTGGAGGATCTGGGTGACGACGATCCGAACATGCAGGAGAGACGCAAGCGCCTCCACAGGCAGTTCGCTCTGCCCGTGAGCCGTCCCTACTTCCGCAGGGCCAACCAGGTGCGATTCCTGGTCGAAGCGGAGGATGCTCCGTGGGCACCTCTGATGAACACTCACATTGGAGTCCGGCCCAGCGGCGTGACCGATGGCAAGGAGTACTTAGTGAACGGAAACTACCACTACTACCACTACCTGCAGCAACAGGTGCAGGATAAGGGCTGGGGCTGTGCCTATCGCTCCCTGCAAACGATCTGCTCCTGGTTCGTGCTGCAGGGCTACACGAATGCACCGATACCGACGCACTTGGAGGTGCAGGAATATCTGCACAAGATCAACGACAAGCCGGCCGCCTTTGTGGGCTCCTCGCAGTGGATTGGCTCGACGGAGATCAGCATGTGCCTGCAGGGATTCCTCAACGTCGACTCCAAGATTCTGCATGTGGCCTCTGGCGCGAAACTGGCCACCGTGGCCTCCGAGCTGGCCATGCACTTCCAGACGCAGGGCACGCCGGTGATGATCGGCGGCGGTGTGCTGGCCCACACCATTATCGGCGTGGACTATTGCGTGCAGACGGGTCAGGTGAAGTTCTTGATTTTGGATCCCCATTACACAGGTGCCGATGAGCTGGCCACCATCCAGATCAAGGGCTGGTGCGGCTGGAAGGGCATGGATTTCTGGGCCAAAGGCAGCTACTACAATCTGTGCATGCCCCAAAGGCCGATCTTGTATTAGGTCCTGCCCCAGGGAGGAGGGTTACACGTTTCCAATGGCCTTCTTAGGTAGGATGATAGGGCGAAGTCGAGATATATGTTTACTTTTTAAGGAATATTCCAAGGAGTTCGTTTTTACGCTCTTTCAATAGGAATTTATAGAGAGCTTAACTATTGAGAGCTCGTATTTTAAACTTTTAATTTTTTTAATTGGGAATGCTTAAGTTTAAAACAAAAAAAAGTCTGCTGTCATTTGTACATAAAAATTATTTGAGCGAAATATTTATTTTTGCATTTAGTTTCATTTTTGCCCAAATAAACTCAATCTCCGAGCCCCTTTTACAAGGCGAAAGTTTTAAGTTTGCATGAAACCCAGTTAGAGGGCTTTGTTGTTGATCACCTTTTCGGCTCCTGAGGTATTTTTAACCAGTTCTTATTCACACAAATCGAACCCAACTTAAAGTACTAGCTTTAATGTGGTCTCTTTGCGTGTAATTACTTTCCATATTCCTCTCTTTTTCAATTAATGAAATAAATTAAATGCTATCTTATACATTCTACGAAACTACGAACTCCACTCAAGCTCCCTTCCTGGCTTAGACACCACTCTTTGAGTACTTCTTCCAGTACCGCTTGACGTCGTCATGGCCATTCTTCTGGACAACCATGGTGCGCGTTCGTTCGTTCTGCCACACGAGCACATGGATCGACTGGGCGTAGTCGCGCAGCGTCACGAAGTCTGTTTGGGATAGGAACTGATTGTAGACGACGCCCTCCGTGTAGGTGAAGCGATTGCGCTCCATTTCCCACAGTTTGATCTGATCGACGACCGTCGGGGGCAGGCAGGATTTCGACTGAATGGCCGACTCGACCAGCCGCATGTTGGGATGTGCATACTGCTCCAGATACGAGACTATTTGCTCCGCTGTAATGCCACCCCGCAACGCCTGACGCACGGAATCGCGAGTGAGCACTCCGACGACGAGATTGGGGAAGCGGTAGAGGAGCTGCGTGAACAGACCGAGGACAGCCACTTGAAGCGGGGAATCAGTGTAGGCGTACACACGATAATTGGTCTCCACCACGATGTAGCCAGAGTCCTGTACGCCCTCCTCCTCGTTGGTGGCCACTGTGGCGGTGGCCGCTGCCTCCTTGCTGGTCACATTCAGGGCCAAGCGGGTGGGATAGAAGCGTCCCTCCTTGCGCTTTCGCTGGAAGACCAATCCAAACTCCCTCAGATGCTGCAGGAAGGTCAACATCTGATTATTCATGCCCTCCGAGCTGTAGTCCCGCCCCAGAGTGGAGAAGCTCAGCTGGAACAGCATGGAGAGGCATTCCGGCAGGGAGATGCCTCGCTCCTCGCACGTGTCCAGGTACTGGAGCATAAAGTGCCACACCTGCGCCCGTGTGTCCAGCAGCAGAAACTGAAATCCCTGCCTGGTTATGGTGATTCCATCCCGATCATCTCGCTTCATCAGATTGGCGTGCAGCAGAATCCGCACGGCATCCGGACTAATGGCCTCCGCGTCAGTGCCGTTGCGATTTCCCGTTCCCACCATGTAGTGGAGAACGCACCGCCACCGAGACATGGCGTAGGTGTCCAGGAAGGCGATGTCCCTGGGCTTGGAGTCCTTCTCCAGCGTGTTAGTCATGGGCCAGGGCTTTCCACCGCCCAGCAGTACTTGGCGCACGCTCTTCTTAAACGTGGGCGACAGTTCCCAGGCTGTGAGGCCTCCAGGAATGGCGGTAACCCGCCAGACATTCAATGCCGTCAAACAGCTTGTGGCCTCCGATTGATCCCTGAAAAAACTGAGTTAGTACAATTCTTTAAAGCATCGCAAGAGATCGATCTCACTTGGCAAAACGTTGTGCACCCCAGGAAGTGACCACCGCCTGCGGCACTGGTTGGTCCACGAACAGAATGCGTATGATAAACTGCCTGGCCAGCTCGGGCAGCTCCCGGAAGACAGCCAAGCATATCGGCGGGTAGTTGTATAGCTTCTCCAGAGTCTCCGGCGTTTGCCGGGTGCGCAGATACTCCTGAAAGTCCTTGCACTCCAGGTTCTCGGGTCCCTGCACCAGGGGCGTGAGCCCGCTGGTGCCACTGCCACTGGCCGCTGCATGCCGTCCAGATTTCGTGTCGGCCATGGCGCACACCGTCCCCAAAAATAATTTGTAAACAAAAGAAGAGCAGCTATTTTCTTTTGAGCCGGCCACCTATCGATAGTTTAGAGATGGCCCAACGCGTTGCAATACTTATTTGACATCGGAAATAAACATTTTATTCAGACAAACAAATCACCGTTTACAACTCAATTAGTTAAATAAATGAATTAAATATACATGTTTTTCTATACAGTTTGCCTAGTAGCACAGTCTTCCTTGTTTACTGATAAACGATAGTTTTTATCTATCTCCTCTCTAGGATTTGGTACCTATCGATAGCCACCCAGCTGTTTGCTTGCACACGTGCGCTGTGAATTCATTCGTTTATTATTATTAAATTTGGCGAATATTTTTAGCTAAACATGAGTGACGACGAGGAGCATTACGATCCGAAGGCGCACAAAAAGCTGCTGCAGGCCATCGGCAGTCTGGGCAACGTGCAGCACATCCAGAAGTCAACCCGCGACGAGCGCCAGACCCGCCAAGATGAGTTCCAGCTGGTGAAGAGCGTGTCGTCGTCGGCAACGGACCGGGCCCCCAGGGCGGTGGGTCTCAACGACTTGGTGCAGATCCTCCGCACCTCTACGAAGCACAGCCAGACGGGCAGGAAGCTTAAGAATGTGCAGAGCACCAAGAAGGTTCTGGAGAAGCCGCTAGAGAAGCCGGCAGCGGATCGGATTAAGAGAACCATTGGCTACGAGGGAGTGACCAAGAAGCTCGGCCGCTGGGACGCTGTGGTGGCCCAACAGCGATCGGCGGAGACGCAGGTCTTTCCCATACCGACCGACACGATTTACGTAAACACCGCGGCGAATGCTCCTCCGCTGAAAACTAGCCTCAAATCGCAACTGGCCAAGGAACTGGAGGCCAGCAACCTCAAGCTGCGTGAGTTGCGGAAAGCGCAAATTGGTGACACCACGGATGAGAAGGCGCTGGCCAAACAGGAGCGTCAGTTGTTGGAAAAGAAACTGACACGCGATGAGCTCTTCGCCCGCCGCAAGGAGTTGGCCTACCTGAAGATGCGCGAGTCGCAGAAGTCGGCCAAGGAGCGCATGCAGAACAAAATAAAGTCCAAGAAGTACCACAAGCTGCAGAAGCGCCAAAAGATGCTGGAGCAGATGAAGGAGTTCGAGCTTCTGCAGAAAACAAACCCAGAGGCGGCCCTGGAAAAGTTGAATGCCCTGGAGAAGAGCCGAGTGCAGGAGCGAGCCAGTTTGCGTCACAAAAACACTGGTACCTGGGCCAAGAATCTCCAGGTTCGGGCCAAATATGACAAGGATGTGCGCAAGGACCTGGCCGAGCAATTAGCGGTTAGCAGGGAGTTAACTCAAAAGAAGCAGGAATCTGACAGCGAGGACGAGTCGAGTAGGAAGCGAGTGGCTCTGGAAGAGGAGAACCAGGAGGACTACGACCCCTTCAATCCCTGGACAAAACGAAAGGCTGCGGATAACGCGGAAAGCAACGGAAACGGCGATGATGAAGGCGGCAATTGGCGGCAATATTGGACAAAGAGAAATAACAATGAAAAGTTATTAGAGGAGCATCGTAGGGATATGGAAGAAGAGGAGGAAAGTCAGGAAGACGATGGTCAAGATGAACCAAAAGAAGAGGAAAAGCGTAAAGTTAAGCCTGCTAAGAAAATCCTTAAAAATTCAAAGGTTAAAATAGAAAATGGCTGGACCGTCGAAGAAGTTGAACCAAGTGTCGCCACCGAGCGCAAACCGAAAAAGCAAACCCAAAGCATTGATGAAATCTTCGAGAAACACGACGACCAGATGAGGGCCAAGCTAACCAAGAAGCTGGAGAAGCTAAAGCAACGGGCAGACAAGCTTAAAGCAGCTCCCGCCAAAGGCAAAAAGGCGAAAAAGAAAAGGGATGCGCTGCAGAATCTAAAAGATCTGGAACTGAAAAAGACCAGTAAGCGGGTGGAGATCGATGAGCCCTTGAATTATGGGAATGAGCAAGAAGAGCAGTCCCAGCAAGTACCTCCCCCCGTTGAGGAAAGTAAGGAGAATCCACCAGCTCTTGTGGACACTGTAGATCCCAACAAGGTGACCACTCTTGTCTTCACCCAGAAGAAGACCGGCCGTTCGGCAGGTGGCATCGGGGATGCTCTGATGGATGATGATGCGGCGGACTACGATGACGAAGATGAAGCGGCTGCAGCCGAACACCAACTGACTGTTAGTCAGGCCTTCGAGGACGATGACATTGTGGCTGACTTTAATCGGGACAAAACCAAGGACTCGGAGCTAAAGAACACCGAGCTGCAGCTCTTCATGCCGGGCTGGGGTTCCTGGGCGGGGGCTGGCATTTCCAAGGAGGTGATAGAGCGCCGCAACAAGCGACTTCTCCTGAAGCTAGCGGCGCCGGAGAAGCGTCGCGATGACAACAAGGACAACCTGTACGTGATCGAAGCGAGCTGCAAGAAGGCGCGCGAGCACAAGGTCTCCAGTCTACCCTTTCCCTTCCGTTCCCTGGCCGACTACGAAGCCAGTATCCGGGCACCCATTGGACGCAACTTTGTGCCGGAAACGGCCTTCCGGATGCTAACCCGACCCTCGGTCATCACACGCAAGGGCCAGGTCATCGAGCCGATGAACGAGAGCGAGCTGGTCAAGCCCAACAGACGTTTGCGCCACATTGTCGACAAGAGAATACAACGCATACCGAAAGTGCCGCCCAAGGAGTCGAAAGCTAAGAACTAGAATGTAAATATGAAAATAAATTTCTTTAAAACTGTAAGGGAGTGAAGTGTCTTATACTTTTGAATTAAAAGGAAGGGAAATAAATCATTAGCTTAATTTTTTATTGAAATTGAAGATTATATTCTTAGTAGATTTCTTAGAACGGGGGAAATGTGAGAAAATTGAATTTAAATTTAAAGATTCAAACGTTTGGCCGCTTTCGAAGTTCGAAATTCGAACAAGAAACTGCTCTCGCTAATGTTATCGATATATCGATAGCAGTTCTACCAATCGATTCGTCGCAATCGCAAGCACATTTTGCAAAAATAAATTTCCATAAACTTATTGACTTTTTGGATAAAACGCTTTCGCTGGGGAGATGTACGAACTGAAGACCTTGCTGCCCCAATTCGACATTAAGCTGCCCACCTGCATGTACGCCCTGAAGAACGTGAGCCTGGCGGCGGATGCCCTGGCACCACCTGCGTCCACATCATCATCAGCAACATGCGTAAGTTGTGAACTTGGAATTGCCGCCTGGCCTGGGGATCGCTGGCTAATTGAAGAGAGTATACATCGAATATCAACATCAACGCCATCCCATTCCATTCCCGCATGTGTGATCTTTGCCAGAGATGGGAGGAGAGCAGCAGCAGGAGCCACAAAACAAGCGGGAGCGGGAAGGCGACCACATGCGCACTCGATTTGGACACTTTAGGCCGACAAATCCAACAACTGCTAAAGGTTAAGACCACCACCACCACCAACAACAACAACAAGAACCCACTACTAAATACGAAATTCTATTTATAAAAACATCGACTAACCAAGACACAAAACACATCCAAATGAATATGTGCATCCACGCTCCGTTTTGTGTGTTGCTTGCTCTGTTCTCGAGTGGTCCAGTTGACCTTGGACACCCGTGGACGCCGTTTGCCAGTTAAAAACAACTCTCTTTCCTTCTCAACTTGCAGGATGACACGGCAACGGTGGCCGCCCGCCAGGAGAAAGTGCTGAAGCAGCTGGAAGACCTCAAGGCGCAGCTGGGACAGATCAGGGCCGGTCTGGGAGTGTGCGGCAAGACCTACCAGCATACGACGGCCTTTCAAAATGGTGGACTAAAAGAGGTAACTAGGGGAAGGCCTTTGTTTACATTGAGGGATTACTTATACCATTTCTATTATAGATACCACTGCAGGACGTTGTGATCAATGGGCATCCCAATTTCATACCCTACGCCCTGTTGGCTTTGAAGAATGCCTGGCGGGATCTGTACACAATTGATGTCAAGACCTTCACGCACTCCACGATGGCCGACATTGGTCCCGCAGCCCGGGAGTTCGAGGCCAACCTGGCCAAGGTCCCAGTTAACCCGGCCCTGCCCAAGATTAATGTAACACTTATCTGGAAGAATTGTAAGACAAATTAGTAGTTAAATCTTCAAGAATTTAAAGATAACTTCCTATTATTGCAGGCGAACACACTGAGATGATCAGCTCACCGACCATGTACGTGCCCATTTACGGCGAAGTGAACATCATCCGCTACTTGGGTCGCGTTGGTCCTGCCGAATACCGTTACGAGGGCTCTGCCCTGTGCAATGAGATCGATCTCGTTCTGGACATTTGCTATCAGCTTTTGCGCTGCAACACGCACAAGACGCAAGTGGCGATGGTGCGGCTGCTGGACAAGCGGCTGCAACAGCAGCAGTATTTCGGCGGCAGCCAAATGTCAGTGGCCGATATCGGAGTCTACAGCTCGCTGATACGAATGCCGGCCATCACCGACAAGGATTTGACGCCAGCGCTGCTGGCCTGGCGCAAGCGGGCAAAGCTCGTGGTGCAAATTTAAGTTACAAAAACCCGAACAAGATAAATTAAAGAAATGCTTAAAGGAAATATAAGCTGACATTATTATTTGTTGCTCCCATCTTAAGAAATCAATTGTAAATTCCCCCCGAATATAAATTTAAAGACTCGTGTTTTTCCGTAATTTTATTTGGCTTATTTATCTTTGTTGCAAACTCTGTTCCGTTTTATACAATGCGCGGTTCTCTCGTGTCTATGTATATTGCAATTGTTGTTGTTTCTCTTTAACTTACACTCTTTTTGTGGATTTTGCTCTTAAAAATGGCTTAATGGCTAGGTTTTTCATATTTGCTTTTATTCTTGAAATCCATTGATTGTTCTATATGTGGTTTTATGGATGAACCTCTCTCAGCACGAACGATAGGATGTTGTCGTGTTGTTCTCTCATATAAATGGGTGTCATATATATATATATATAGTATGTTCTTTAAATGTTAATTTATACCTAGTACATATGCTGCATATATATATATCATGTATATGGGTAATCAATTTCATTATTAGCTGCGTAAAAAGGGGAAACGGACAAGTCCCTGAACTCTATTAATTGCTTTTAGCTTATGTACGACATAAAATGGATTAAAAGTCGGTTAAAATCATATCTACCCTCCAGAAAAACAAAGGAATCTTTTGCCGTAGAAACTACATTGGTAAATAATTCGATTTCTCAGTTGTTCGGTTTTTAGTTGTTTAAACATGTATAATTAGCATTAATCATAATAATAATAATAATGTTGGAGAAATGAAAAGGCAGGATTGTGGGAGGAGGAAGAGTAAATGATGAGCGGATCTCGCCTTGGCTGCATTATGTGGTCTCGCCCTTGCCGCTATCATCTGCCGACTCGGCATCGGCCGCCTCGCTGCCCAGCAGGCCGTTGTTGTTCTTGTTCTTGCACTTGCCACTGCCATTATTTTTGCTTATCGAAGCGGTGGCACTATCCTCCTCCTCGTCGTCCTCCTCCTCATCATCGTCATCATCCTCATCGAAGTCATCGTCGTCGTCATCTGTGGGCAGATCATCCTCCGTCTCCAGATCGAAATCATCATCGTAAAAGTTGGCATCCAGGCCAGAGTCTGTTGCGGGCTTGCGCGTGGGCTTCAGGCAATAGTCCTCCAGGGTCATGGGCACCACAATGCCCTCACGCTTGGCCTCGGCATTGGCTGCCAGGGCCTGTTTGCGTATGATGTTCGGATACTCATTGTCCTTGCCCTGAAATTAGTATATCCTTATTAAAAAGCCAAAAAAGGGAGGGTGTAAATGTCTAGGATGCGGACTTCTGGTGGGTGTTTCATCAATTTTCAAAAAGGTATGCAAGACTTTAGGCATTCTCTACTATATTCCGATACCAGTGGCTCAAGCCC
This sequence comes from Drosophila punjabiensis, assembly GCA_008042585.1. Classification (NCBI taxonomy): domain Eukaryota; kingdom Metazoa; phylum Arthropoda; class Insecta; order Diptera; family Drosophilidae; genus Drosophila; species Drosophila punjabiensis. The sequence goes on from VNJR01001941.1 coordinate 11,247, forward strand.
GCATCCTAGACACTTACCAACAGCCAGAAGATGCAGCCTCACCTGTGAGTCTCGCCACCGACGATACATGACCGACGCATCCACATTGGCCGGCGAGAATGTGTTGGGCTCGTTGAGTAGCGATATGACCGACAGCAGGATGGTACGCACATTCTGCGTGGGATTCCAGCGCTCGCAGGGCAGCTCGCCGCTCTGCGGATCATCCACCGGCGGATGCAGTATGGATATGCACAAGTCCCCGTTCTCGTAGACGTTCGGATGCCAGACCTTCGTTAGGAAGCGGATGGATGGCGGTGAGTAGGGATAGTCGTGCGGGAACTTCATGTGTGCCTTGAAGTAGCCGCCCTGGTAGAGAGTGTCCGGGGGGCCAAATATGGCCACCTCCCACTCGAATAGGTTGTCGTCGTTGATCAGCTTGACGCGGAATCCCTCCACCGGCTCCTCCTGGAGCGACTTGTACTCCATGGCCAGGGCTCGCACCGCCGAGCTGCTCGGTGTGCTACTCGGGGCGGTCGACGAGGTGGAAGAGGTGGTAGCCAGGGAGCCCGATACCGCTCCAGAGCCGGCCATCATCGTTGCGGTGGACGCATGCTGCGATGTGGAGGCGGCGGTGGCCATTTGTTCAACCAATTGCAGTCGTCCTCGCGGTCTGTCAAAGCAAAACATATCGTTAAGGGATTAAATCGAAACTATGTGCTATATGCGGCGGCTATATGGCATTTGGTGTGCGGCCTGCATGCGTGTGTGTGCGCGCGAGCAGGGTCAATATCTTGCTGCTGCTGGTGAATTCAAGGTGAGCACGTCGGTCGTCGTCGCAACACTTCACACGACGCGGCGATGACTGCGTACCAACTCGGAGGAAAAACTGCGGAAAATTTCGTCTCGAAAAACTGGCCGAGTTTGGGGGAAATACAACACATACATCTATGTGTATTTGTTGATGGAAAAGGGAAACTATTTCTGCTCTCTTGACGTTACTATTGTTGTTGTTGTTGTTGCTATTGCTGTTCCTGTTCTTGTTATTACTGTCACGACAGACGAGCACGGAGGAGGGGAAATGTGTGTGGAAAACCGATTGCAGACTACCACCACCGCCTGGCGCGCGTATACGTACTTGTTTTGAGATTACTTTGCGATTTACTAGGCGTTTTTAATGCTTTTTGTTATTGTTGTCTTTGACTTGCAACAATTTCACTCTTTACAAAAAAAACAAAGACCAGGGTTGTGACATTAGTGTGGCCAGGGCTGGCGGTGCTGCTTGTCTTGTCAAACGATGTTGGAAATTGGCAGCACTGTCTCTTCTGAACGAAAAAATGGGCAGCACTGGAGTTTCGAGCAACCAGTGCTGCCAGACTTTTGGGTCTCGAGCCCGGGCGTTGCCAGACTTTTGTGTCTCGAGACCGGGCGTTGCCAGACTACGAGTCTCTAACGTTCACGGCGTATGATCAAATGGGCAGCACTGGTTACGGTTACGTTCCTCTTCTTCAAGTGTGACCAGATGACGTGGAGGAGAAAATCCGACCCCTTTGGCTTTTGCGCTTCTCAGCACACAGTGCTGCCCAAAAAACTGAAAAAAAGCAAATGCCGTTACAATTGAATATTAATTTATTATTTATTAATTTAATTTCATTTTAATTCAAATTAATTCAAATTCATTGTAATTTTTTGATATATTAACAAATGTATTAAATACATTTTTTTCATAATAGCTACTTAGTCAAGCGAAAATAATATTAAATTATAACTTAGCCCGAATTTTTGAGTGTTTTCTAAAAATATTCCGCGCGACTTAAGGACAGAAATTTGAAGTTTTTACCATACATTTATTGTTTATTTCTGAACATTTACAAATTTATTTTAACCGAAAATAGTTATATTAACAAGTCACTGCGATTCCGAATACCCTTAACGAAAAGGTGATCCACTGGCTACACCATTCAGCCAATCTCTTTTTCCGAAACTCAAAAATCAAATGGTATTTTAATCCGTATCTTAATGGCTATGGCTTTAAGTATTTAGTGATGAGCTCTTAAATAAGGTAGACTCTGAAAAAATTTAGCTAAAAATGAAAATATATATTATTAATTACCAATAGCTACATCCATATGAAAGAAAACATAAATCACTATTAAGTTTGAAAAATAAGTGACTTTATGCTTAGTAGTTTATTCAAGAAATTTAAAATGTGCTTTTTTGCGCAATTTTGATTATTTGATGTTCTTAATTATAAAACCCGTTCAACTTCACAAGAAAAGCGTTTGAATTACATAGATCATAGTATATAAATATATTATATATTTTAATAAAATCAAATAAAAGTATTTTTATTTCGCATATGAACACGACACGTGTGAATTGTTCTTATCATATGAAACACCATTGACCATCGGCAAATATTATTTATCATTTTTCTTATAAAACAAATAGTTTGTGTCACAAATGCCTTTATTGCTAGAATATGTTATAAGATAGCTGCGAATTTCAATGCTTTTCCGTTTCAAGTTCTCTTGGTCATGCCAGATGCCAGATAAGTTAATAACAGGTTGGGTTGTCGTCTGGGGTCATAAAAAATACAACAAATTTCTTAATTGTGGCAGTGTAAAATAAAAAATACGTAAATGCATTACAAAAATAGCTAAAATTACGCCTATTTAGCTTGGAAAAAAACTAGCTAGTTTACAAATTGTCCCGCATTTTGCTTGTAAAAACCGCCAGATACAGCGGGCAAATAGCTAACTTCGCATCGCTAAGCACAGTTTATTAACACTCGCGAATAACAACTAATTTAGCACCTAAAACCTTAAAAGCAAACCGACAGCGAACGCGAGCGCCGCGGACTCAGTGAAACCGGGCAAGATGTAAGAGGGTCGCGTTTTAATTGAAAGCAACCCACAGAATCGAGAGAGAGGCGTTGGCCAAAGAAGAAGCCGAGAAACGGAAGACGGAAAAAGCGAATAGCGAGAAGAGAGACAACGGAAAGAAAAAATGCATACAGGAGTGGTCGCGACTCGCGAGTAGCAATCGAGTTAAATCGCCTAAGTTTGATTGCAGCGCAGCAGGCCAAAACAAGTGTTTCGTTTCCGTTCAGAGTGTAAAAGCAAGCTAGCAAGCAAAACTCAAACAACGCCCAAGGAGCCAAATAGAAAAAAATACAAGCGAACAAGAAGAAGCAGCAGCAGACGCGAAGCTGCGTTCTGTTGATTTTAATACTCGTGTGTGTGTGCCGTTGAGGTGTGTGTGTGGCGAAAAAAGCATTTTCGAGAGCGAGTGGGAGAACGGGAGAGTGAACAACTATCATTCCAGGCAAAGTGAACATGCTTTTGGCCAGCATAAAACCATAAATCTGTTGAGCCGAGCACATTTTTCCCGTGAAAAACTCGCATACATACACACGCGCGCACGCACGCACGCACTCACTCACGCAGCACGAAGGCAGGCAGCCAGCCAGGAAAAACCAAGCAATCGCACGCATACAGGGAGAGAGCGAGAGAGAAGCGTACGCGAAAATCATGTCCAGCTGGGCTGAACGCGTCCACAGGCGTGCCGCCGATCTGGGCAACGTGGTCACATCCTGCGGCCATCCCGCCACCGCCCCCGCCTATCCGTACCGCCTGGAGAAGGTCAAGTTCGGGGTGCCGCTGGAGGAGGTGTGCAAGCACAACAACAACATTCCAGGACCCCTGCTCGTCCTCATCCTCAAGCTGAACAAGGAGTCGCCGAACCGGCGCGATGTATTCCGCGCCCCCGGCCACCAGGGCACCATGAAGAAGCTCATACACTTTCTGCAGGCGGGTCGCCTGGTGAACGTCGACAACTACTCGGTCTTCACCATCGCCAGTGTCCTGAAGAAGTTCCTCCGCAAAATACCCAACGGAATATTCGGGCGCAGCGGCGAAATGGAGCTGTTCGCCATCAACGATCTGCAGAATGAATCCGAGCAGACGGAGCGCCTGCACAGGTGAGTGGCAATCGAGGTATTGGGGTGGGAGTGGCCCATGGCGCACTAAGACACAGTCCAGGCTAGGGATATAGCATTGATTTTGCGTCGGAAAATCTTGTTATGTGGAACTAAACCTGGGAATTTAGTTTAAAGTTAGGTTACCATTAACTTGAATTTTTTAAAAATTAATATACAAATTTAAATAATATTACAATTAAATATAACAGTAAATGTTTATTTTAGTCATTTGTCTTCCAGTTTACTTCCACGAAACCACAATAAATTAATCGATCTAAAGTAGGATTTTAATATTTTATTCGAGTTTCAGTAGATATTATTACATTGGTAATAAAGTTTCCAAAGAAGTCCTAATGTTATTACCAAAATCATAATTTAGATGTTAACAACTTAAAGGCTGTGACTCCTCATTCGGTGGGGAACATTAGTATTCCAGTCCATGACCAAAGACACTCAATTTTCCAGGGGATTACATGAAATTCATTCATTTTAACTACTATTATTTCAACCGCAACTGTGTGGCGTTTTATATGTTTGTGTGCTTGCTGTGTTTGCCAGTGTAACTAGCTTGCGGTAAACTTGCTGAACCGGATCTATAGATGTAGATTCGGTAGATGCAGCACGGCAGTCTCAAGAATCTTCGGGGGGAGTTAATTCACTGGAAAGCCTGCCTCTTACACGTATATGTTGTTTTCATAGTTCGCGCTCTTCTAGTTTTTTCTGCTGTTATTGTTGTTTGCCTCTTCGCGTAAATGTTGTTGTTTTTGTTGCCTGGCACTTGTTGACACATCTGTGTGGATTTTCACCAATTTTCACTTGAGCGTTAAGCGTTCGCTTAACCCTTAGATGTGCCTGCCAATTTACATAATTTGTACGCTCAGCGAAAGAAAAAAAAAAACAAGCTGCAAATGTTTGGTTTTATAATAAACAGTAAAGCATACAAATATTGAACTAACAGGTGAAAATTATCTGTGGGATTTTCTTATATAGACTGAGGAACTGTAGACGGATTCTATTGTTCAAATTTGTTATTAATATTGGGGTTTGTAAAGGTTGTTGGTCGAATTTAACTTTTGAATGTTGAAATAGAGTAGGTTAAGTAATTTCAGAAGACTTGGGACTTTAAATAAATAATGAAATATTGTTATTAAGAATGATTTTTAGCTTTTGGATTTCAATAAGATTTAAAACAATATTTATTCAAAAAGTGCTGATTTAAGTCTCTGGATCGATTGTAATTCTTCAATGAAATTTTGATAGTTGCGCTTGTAGAGAAGTGTGACTGTATTAAATTTATTCTGATTTTCGCTGATTCACTGCTCAGCCTTGTATGGGTTTTAGAAAGAAACTCGTCGGCAAGTGTAAACAGAGACCGTTGAAAGGGTTAAGCTTGGATTTTCGGTTCGCTTTCGGTTAGCTGTAGTCTTCGCCGTTGCTGTTGTTGCCTGTAGTTGGGGCAATCGATTTCTAACCATCTGAATTAGAGCATAAAGCGTGGGCTAACACACATAGCTCACAGCACACAGACATGGCCAAAGACAAAGACCAGCCAACGCAGGTCCAATTAAGAGTAAACGAAATATTCGCTGCTGCAATTCGCAATTGTTTCTTCTTCGCTTTGAACGGAAAGTGAGCGGGCTTGCGAATAATTAACAAATCGGACATTTAGAGCCGATGATCAATTGCGATTGACAGCCAGAAATGATTTGTCTGTTCCCTTTTCGGGGGGCTGGGGCTCCGCTCCTTCCTTGTGGCGTTTAATTTGCTTAATTTGTTAAACATTCGGCTGATTGAGATGGATGCGGCACCGGGGATTGTTTTGCGATGCTCCTACTGCGTCAGCAGATCCGATCCCATCCGATCGGATCAGTACAAGTCCATTGGTTACATTAAATGCCGAACATCGCCTGCTAAATGCTAAATGTGCGTGTAAACAAATAACGTCAGCAATAAAACATAAATTTAAAACTTCTGCATGCGTAGAAATCGACCGCCAAATTATTTTCATTTCGCGGGGAAGCTGAGGCACTGAGCTCTTCGCTTCTCAGTTTGGCAACCTGTGCGTATGTGCACAGAGGCGGTGAGAATAATAGTGGTTCCTTAAACAAAATTATAAAAATTACTGTTATTATTATTTTGTATTTAAAACATATAATCATTCTGCTGTGCATACGTCATAAAAGAGATTAATTTTGAAAGTAAATATGTTTTTCTTAGCATATGTTGCTACTATATAACCAAGAAAAACATTGATTGGGGGGATTAGGGTGAAAATTAATTCTGATCAGTATTCATGGCTAGAAGCTGAATCTATTTTTAATAAATGTTATTCTAAATGAACTACATTTTAAAAATGCGATTACTAATTGCTTGATTTTACTTTTTAACTTTGTCTTCTACAACTAAAATGATATAGTGTTGCTTTTAATATTATAAAAACTCTCCATTTATTTTCGAATAAGTAAATAATTTAATTTTTTATTTTAACTATCCTCTTTTTTAATACTTTTAATATATAGTGCTTCTTCATATATTTAAAATACCCTCCGTTTATTTTCAAAATCTGCTATCATCTTGATCGCGACTGTAAGTGTGTATAAACATTTTCAAACTTGTTCAATTATATACACACATTTGTTGTAATTGTTGCTCCCGTTGGCTCCTCTTTTGTTTATTTACCTTTCGGGGCAGGCGCAACAACAATAACTACGGCCACAGCTACAACTACAAGCACATTGGGCAATCACAATCGAATCAAACCAAAATGCGCGAAAATAGCGCCA
>VNJR01001943.1:0-12616 GCA_008042585.1 Drosophila punjabiensis
TCTTCGCGACCCTATTGGCAACGAATGTCGTCCAGGTGCACGCTGGCTTACCTAGCCATGCAAGAACTATGGTAGAGTCGGTCCAGTAAAAAATCTCATAAGTATTTGGAGGCATTTCGGAAATTACTGCTGCTGCTAGCTCTGTGAGCAGCACCGCTCCGCACAATTCCAGACGGGGTATGGAGATGGACCTGACTGGAGCGACTCGGGCTTAAGACGTCAGCAAATGGCTAGAACAGCTGTCAGTCGGCTCAACTCGGACGAAAATAGCAGCCCCATATGCGGCCTGTGACGCGTCGCAAAACGCATGGTACTGCAATTTGGCTGCTGTCTGGAAACGCACCCATCTCGGAATACGAATTTCCATCAGGGTTGGATACCCTTTTAGGAACTTGCCACTTTGTTATGAGATCGATGGGGAGTGGCTGATCCCAGCTCAGCTCCCTCAGCCAAATTTCCTGCATGAAAATCTTGGCTTGGCGATAACCATCCTGCTGGATCGAAAAGCTTGGCTATCTGAGATAAAACCTCTCGTTTTGTGTAGGCCGTTTGGAGGGATATCTCCATTGGATAAAAAAAGAAACTATCGGACGTAGCTTGTCAACAGATCCCCAGAGTCTTGGCCGTGCTGGCATCTTCCAGTTCAAGGAAGTCTGCACTCACTAAGTGTGCCTTTGGAATCGCTTCTAGGAGTCTCTTTTCGTTCGAGGTCCAGCCGAAGCTCTTTAATGGTTAAAACTGCGGACTGCTGAGTGTGAGCACCAGCGAGCACGTCGTCGACGTACATGAAATTCGAAATGATGTCACTTGCCAAAGGATATTGGCCTCGGGTGTCCTGAGCCAACTGTTGTAGCACGCGGATAGCCAGGAAAGGCGCACAGTTCACGCCAAAGGTGACTTTATCGAGTTCATAGTCACAAAGCTCTCTGTTTGTGTTGCGGAAAAGGATTCTATGGAAGCGCGTATGACCAGGATTGACCCGAATCCGTCTGTACATCTTTGTAATGTCAGCATTAAATGCAAACTTATAGAATCGCCATTTGAGAATCTGGATAGTAAGATCGGACTGCAGTACCGTCCCCGCATGAAGGATATCATTGAGGCTGTTCCCGTTTGATGAGGGATTGGAAGCGTTGAACACGACGCGAACTTTCATCGTGGTGCTATCTGGTTTGAACACAGCGTGATGAAGCATATAAAAATTTCTGGACTCGTTCGGAGAGATTTGGTGCATATGACCTAAATCTAAATACTCTTGAATGACCGAGTCGTACTGCTTCTTTAATGAAACTTCCTTATTCAATCGAATTTCGTTCCGGAGGAACTAAGCCAATGCAATGGGTCTGGAATGTCAAAGATTAATGTTGTCCGGCTCCTTAAAGGGCAACAAAACAACATACCTCCCCTCCTCGTTTCATCTGGTCGATTGGATAAAGTTTTCCTCGCAAGCCGAGGTGGAGTCCTCGACTAGCTTCACTGGAACATCCTCCACGTCCCAAAACTTTGTGAGAATGCTGTCTAGTTTGGACTCGGTGACAGCTAATCGGGATGAAAAGGAACAGAATCTGCTTGTGTGACTCGTTGCAATGGGACCACACAGAATCCATCCGATTATGGTCTCTTGACCAAGGAGTGTCTGGCAAATATTGGAATGGGAGCCGCTGAGAACGATCGATGGCAGGATATCGGCACCAATGAGCACGTCAATTTGCGAGCTTCGGTAGAAATTCGGATCTGCTAGTTGCAAAGGTGGAAGATCCTTCAAGGAATCCTCTGATAGAGTATAGGATGGGAGATTTACGGCCAGTTGTGGTAGCACATATGCAAAGGTTTCAATTTGGATATGGGGCTTGACAGGGAAGCCTATGTTGAGTTGACAGCGATTACGGGGCTGAGCCGCAACCGTAAGGTTTACTCCTGAGACTTGAGCTTGGATGGACTCATAAGTCAACTTAATCAAGTTGAACAACCGTTCAGAGATAAAAGTTGCCTCGAAGCCCGAGTCAATGAGTGCTCATGCTGAGTATTTAATGCCCAAATGCAAATTTCTACTAACGCCGTACTTAGGAGGACTCCTGGAGTGTTAACGGCAATAAAGGATTGCACATTCGATTGATTCGTAGATGGAGTGGACTGTATATGTTGCTGGACTGTTGTGGATGAGTGTTGGTCAGGTATGACCACTGATTGGACTGGCGAGGGGCCGTTTCGATGCAGGAGTGTGTTGTGCCGCCCTCTGCACGCGTAGCAGTTATGTGTGCTGGTGCAATCCCTGTGCAGATGCGTTCTTGCAAAACAATTTAAGCACAACTTTTGCTGTTTTACGTATTTTTCCCGATCTGCGATTGATATTCGTAAGAATAGAGGACATATCCGGATAGGATGGTTCTCTTGTGCACAGAGTTTACAGGATTGTGGATTTACCGTAACCCTATTTTCAAATGTCTGGATCGACCGCGAACTATTGTCAGCCCGCAGTGGTCTGGATTGAGCGTTCACGTTTGGCTTAAACTCTTCAATCGCCTCGAGCGTTCGATGACGATCCTGTAAAAAAGCTTTGAATTCAGCCCAGAGTGGAATGTCAGACTTACTGAGAAGGGACTGTTCCCATAGAGACAGCGTTAGCTTTGGCAACTTGGAAGAACACAGAAAAACAAGAAGGCAATCCCAATTGGTGGTCTCGATTTTAGCTATGTTAAACACCATTGGATGGTGCTCTCCAAATGCTTCAAGGACTTGCCGCATTCCTGTGTGACAGAAGGTAAATTGAACAAAATCTTCAATTGACTGTTGACTAGCAGCCTCCTATTCTCAAATCGATTTTGCAAGTTTCTCCACGCTGATTCAAACCCATCATTGGTCAATGGTGATAAGGCAACAATGGATTTGGCTTCACCGCTAGTTTTTGAATTGAGATGGAACAGTTTTTCAACTTCTGAAAGCCGAGGATTACGTATATAGATGGCGGAAAACAGGTCCCGAATTGTGGGCCATTGAACATAGTCGCCATTAAAAACTTCGCACTCGACTGGGGGTAAGCTACACCCCCCTGCGACGGCGCCAGATTGGAGGACTGAACAGACTGTTGCGGGCGTGAATCTTCAATAATCTCGTTGAGGCTTGCTGCGCACCGCTCGTAAACGGTATAACAGTAATCGTACTTGGATTGCATGACTGTTTTTGTATCTGTGCAGTTTAGACTACACAGAACTTCGGAACACGTCTCGTACTCCCAGAGGGCCCTAATCTGCTCGAGTCGAACCCTACTCGTATGGATGGACGGACTTGTGTCAGCAGGGGTGTTGACTCTGGCTTCGAGCTGACCCACCCTATCGGTTATGGTCATGAATTTCATTAAAGCCTTGTCCCCTTCAGATTGAGCCATTTTCCCAGTTGGGTGACACGACTGATTTTGCCGATTTTATGGAAAAATTTATGGTTATCGATTTGGAAAATAAATAAGAAAAACATGAACGCTGGATAAAGCGTGTCAAAAATAATCCACAGAGATGTAATCGATTTCAATTAATAGGGGCGCTGGATAAAGCGTTTAAAGAAATATGCACATAATAATATAATCGAAAAATAACGTTTATCGATTTGGAAAATAAATAATAAAAAACTTGGACGCTGGATTAAGCGTGCCAAAAATAATCGAAATGGATGTAATTGATTTGGACGATATCGTACGCTAGATGTCGCGATGCAAAAATTAGTTGAAGCCCGTACAACGAAACCGCTACACAAAAAACTTCTTATTAAGAATAAATGTACGAAAAGTAATGCAAGTGTGAACGGCTCCTTACCAGACTGAACCGCATATGGTTGTCGTTGCTACCTTAGCGTAAACAAATAAAAAATATAAATAATATAAACACGCTGCTTTTAATTTTTTGTATTTGTTTAACTTTTTGTTTGTGTTCGTTTCACTCTTTTTTTGTTTATTTTGTGGTTGTGCTTTGGCTGCGGCGACAAGGTTAACTGCCGGTTCCCAACTGCCGGTCCAGCAGGAGCTATATACGCACTTTTTGCTGATGAGAAGTTAGGTTTTATTTGTTTGGGTTTTTCTTTTGTTTTATGTTGTTATTGTAAAGTGACACCTGGACGAACAATATGTACAAATGTTGTGGATAGGATTAATTTATGCTCCCTTCTGGATGCCGCCGATCTATAAACCCCCACACGTAATGGACATATGTTTGTATGTTCGAAGATCATAGGCCGTGTATGCAAATGGACATTTTATGTATTTGGTGTGGCTGGAAGTTGCTTTATGTGTGTATGAATTTTATGTATGCCCTTCAGTACCAAAATTCATTCCGGGCCGATTCCTGGCGGCCTGTTCGAAAAAACAAATCGCATGGGCTTCGTTTAGCGAAGTTCAAAACGGAGTTGGAAAAAAAAATTCGACCTACGATCGGCTACTGCCGATGTCTCGCGAAGTTCAGATCTAATATTTGTTTTTGTTTTTCGAACTGATTCGGAGCAGCGGCTCGCAAGTTAGAGCGAGATGGGGGATGGAGGGAAAGAAGGGAAAGAATCTGTTTCAAAGGCAAAGTGTATTGTAGCGATGACAGTATACCCTTTTTAAAATAAGTTGGGACATTTATAAATATTTCAAATTTTAAATTAATAATTTTTTACTCTTTTAATGGTATTGAAAATTTGCTTTAGGCGAAGCAAAAATGTTAATGATTGATCTTCTGCCTCATTTGGTTTAAATTATATGGCATTTCTTTGGTCGTGAATACCCAGTCACGCGACAGAATTTTCGGTCTTCGGTTTTGTCTTGCTTCTTCTAATTCTGTTTGCATTTTGCGTTGACTGCTGCTGCATTCAGAAGTGTTTTTCGTGTTTAATAAATTTCCGCAAAATTTAAATATTATAATAAGGTAAGTGAAACTTATTTGAGTTTCATTTATAAATTAATTTTCAGAATTGATAAGCATCGATGCGAATTCAACCTAACTGTTAGCGTGGAAAACTCATAAGATTTGCGGAGTTTTCTTTTTACTTTAAATTGGTATGTATATATGTACATATGTATATTTCTGCAAAATGCTGCAATTTGCTATTTGTTTCTAGCATATGTATTGTATTTACAGATAGCATTAGTTGCTTAAAGGACCATCAGCCAGCAGTAGAGGAAATAAGCAGAAATAATGCTAACATCGATTAAAATATAAAATTTTATAAATAAATATATAGATAAGTAATAAATTACACCGATTTTTATAAATAGGGGGAGTTTTTAGGTATTTTCTATAGCTTTTATTCCTGGCGAATTCCGGCAGGATTACTGGCCAAATTCCGGGAGAATTCTTGGCAAATTCCGGAAGAATTCATGGCGAATTCCCGCAGAATTCCTGGCGATTTTTTTTCGAAATTCCAATTGGTTTTCGAACTCGCACAGGGATTCCGGGAGAATTCCGCGGGAATCCCTGTGCGAGTTCGAAAACCAATTGGAATTTCCAAAAAGAATCGCCAGGAATTCGCCAGGAATTCTGCCGGAATTTGGCCAGTAATTCTGCCGGAATTCGCCAGGAAGAAAAGCTATAGAAAATACCTGGAAATTCCCCCTATTAATAAAAATCGGAGTAATTTATTACTTATCTATATATTTATTTATAAAATTTTATATTTTCATCGGTGTTAGCATTATTTCTGCATTATTTCCTAGTGTCAGGGGCCTCCTCTGCTGGCTGATAGTCCTTCAAGCAACATATGCTATCTGTAAATAAAATACATATGCTAGTAACAAAAAGCATATTGCCGAATTATACATATTTATATATGGTACATACCAATTTAAAGTAAAAAGAAAACTCCGCAAATCTTATGAGTTTCCCACGCAAACAGTTGAATTCGCATCGATGCTTATCAATTCAGAAAATTCATTTTTAAATTAAACTCAAATAAGTTTCACTTACCTTATTATAATATTTAACTTTTGCGGAAATTTATCTAATACGCAAAACACTTCTGAATGCAGCAGCAGTCAAACGCAAAATGCAAAAAGAATTAGAAGCAAGACAAAACCGAAGACCGAAAATTTTGCCGCGTGACTGGGTATACACGACCAAAGAAATGCCCTATAATTTAAACCAAATGAGGCAGACGATCAAGTATGAACATTTTTGCTTCGCCTAAAGCAAATTTTCAATACTTGCCAATATACAATACCATTAAAAGAGTAAAAAATTATTAAATTAAAATTTGAAATATTTATAAATGTCCCAACTAATTTTAAAAAGGGTATTCTGACGTCGCTACAATACACTTTGCTTGTGAAATAGATTTTTTCCCTCCCTTCCCTACATCCCCAATCTCGCTCTAACTTTCGAGCCGCTGCTCCGAATCAGTTCGAAAAACAAAAACAAATATTAGGTCTGAACTTCGGCAGACTTCGGCAGTAGCCGATCGTAGGTCGAATTTTTTTTCCAACTCCGTTTCGAACTTCGCTAAACGAAGCCTATGCGATTTGATTTTGTTTTTTTCGAACAGGTCGCCAGGAATCGGCCGGGAAGGAATTTTGGTACTGCAGGGAACCCTTCAGTACCAATCCCGAGGAATTCAGCAGGAATTCCCCCGGATTTAGAGGCGTTTTGCCAGGAATTCCCCCGGATTTTCGCCAGGAATTTGTTCGGGGACTGCGTTCGTGGCCCGGAATCAGGGGTTTTCCCAGGAATTCTCCGGAAATTTCCCGCGGAATTCCCCCGGAATTCGCCCGGAATCCCTGTACGAGTTCGAAAACCAATTGGAATTTCGAAAAAAAATCGCCAGGAATTCTGCCGGAATTTGCCATGAATTCTCCCGGAATTTGCCAGGAATTCTCCCGGAATTTGGCCAGTAATTCTGCCGGAATTCGTCAGGAAGAAAAGCTATAGAAAATACCTGGAAATTCCCCCCTATTAATAAAAATCGGAGTAATTTATTACTTATCTATATATATATTTCTGCATTATTTTCTAGTGTCAGGGGCCTCCTCTGCTGGCTGATAGTCCTTCAAGCAACTAATGCTATCTGTAAATAAAATACATATGCTAGAAACAAAAAGCATATTGCAGAATTATACATATTTGTATATGGTACATACCAATTTAAAGTAAAAAGAAAACTCCGCAAATCTTATGAATTTCCTACGCAAACCGTTGAATTCGCATCGATGCTTATCAATTCTGAAAATTAATTTTTAAATTAAACTCAAATAAGTTGCACTTACCTTATTATAATGTTTAACTTTTGCGGAAATTTATCTAATACGCAAAACCCTTCTGAATGCAGCAGCAGTCAAACGCAAAATGCAAAAAGAATTAGAAGCAAGACAAAACCGAAGACCGAAAATTATGCCGCGCGACTGGGTATACACGACCAAAGAAATGCCATATAATTTAAACCAAATGAGGCAGAAGATCAAACAGGAACATTTTTGCTTCGCCTGAAGCAAATTTTCAATACTTGCCAATATACAATACCATTAAAAGAGTAAAAAATGGTTAATTTAAAATTTGAAATATTTATAAATGTCCCAACTTATTTAAAAAGGGTATACTGACGTCGCTACAATACACTTTGCTTTTGAAACAGATATTTTCCCTCCCTTTCCTCCATCCCCCATCTCTCTCTAACTTGCGAGCCGCTGCCCCGAATCAGTTCGAAAAACAAAAACAAATATGAGGCCCGAACCTCGGGAGACATCGGCAGTGGCCGATCGTAGGTCGAATTTTCTTTTCCAACTCCGTTTTGAACTTCGCTAAACGAAGCCTATGCGATTTGTTTTTGTTTTTTTTCGAACAGGCCGCCAGGAATCGTCCGGGAATGAATTTTGGTACTGAAGGGAAAGGCGGCTACAATTCTGTAGTGGGGCAACAGAGTGCAGCAATATATATGCATATATATGTGTGCACATACATATATGGTGGGAATTTGGCACCGTACTTATCCTGTCAAAAAGCGCTGGAATATCTCGGGTGAAGGACCAAAATGATGTCGTCGGGGCCTGGTAATAAGCGATCCCAAAATTCCCGAAGAAAATGATGGCAGAAAATGGGGTTTGTTGGGGTGGAAAATCAAAATAGCGTCGCTTCGCTTCGGGTTTTATTATGAGAGTGATTTTACATATTTTATATGGCGGCTTTGTTGCTGCCTCGGAACCGGGTCAAAACGGTACACTCTTCACTAGTGCTAAACACTTGGAGTGATCGCTGACCCTCACTTGTTCAGCATGAACACTTATAAAATGCAAACCTTAGCAATGATATTGTACAATGGAGGTTCAATTATATTTTATTGGCTTCATCAACAGCCAATGCTGATCAAAAATATATATACTTTATAGGGTTCCAACACTGCGTTGGAAACTTCTGGCTAAAATTATAATACTCTGCAAGAGTATAAAAAAGTACTTACATGTTTGCTATATCAAAACGAATCTTTTGAAAATATTTTTTTTTTTTTTAGAGAATGCATATTTATTAGCACGAGTACATTAAGAAAAACTTAAAACAACGCTTATTAATACATCAATATACTTCGTCTTCCATTGAGAAATCCAAGGTTTCAATAGCATAAAGTGAACTGAAATAAAAAATTCAGAATAGTTTAAAATTATAGATTTCAACAAGTGTACATACTTTACCGCTCTACTTGTAAAAAACACAATCCGTTTTAATTTCTTGTTGTAAAAGAAATAATTAAAGGACCATAAACAGCCTGGCTCCCCAAATGGATCGGAGCTCAGATCCGGATTATAACTGTATATGTCACAATCTGATAAATTCACTTCGTCATCCACAGCTGACCATAACGGCTGGCGTAAAAATTGGTATTGATCTCCAGCCAATGCCGATAAATTTGAATGGATTGAGTTCATAACCCACTGTAATGATGGTTCTTTGCTAAATTCATGCGACTTTAAATAAATAGAATACAGTTTAAAAATAATTAGAAAAAAAGAAATCTTCGGGTAGCCTATATAAAAGTATATATAAAGAGTAGCAATATAAAAGCTTTGTTTTCCTAGATCAGCCAAGAACACGCACGCAGGGGTTCAATTAGCTCACTCTGCTTAAACCGTTTGGGAGGCTCCAGCAAGTCGGCTTCGCGTCATGCCCCCGATGTCTAGATATATCTCTAACAATGTAAAGTCAATGATATTAAATCCTAGAAAATTGTTTTATCTCGGAGTAGATGCAAATCTATTGGAAAACAATTATTTAATGGAAAATCTGTTCCAGGTTTTCCTTCTAAAAAATGCTCACAGATCTGAAAGATGCTGACTTCATTGAGTTCATATTAGTTAGAATGTTTTTTTGTATATGGGCATTTTCAAAAGAGGTCTACCGCGACCAACAACATAAAAATTTCTTTTCTCATTTCATAAAATTTGAAAGACTTCAGCATATTCTAAAACCAATTTCGAAATATTCAAATACATATTCACGCAAACACAAAACTTATAAAAAGAAACAATATGAAAATGATGTTAAAATTGTTGTAACAATCGCGATGTAACGATACAAATCCCAAATAAGCTGCTGTAATAAATAAAATATTTTGTATAATTCAATATAATTGCTCAAAATGGAAAACTACATTATTTTATTGTCATCTAAAAATTTGTTTTTTTTTTAATTACTCGCCTCACTTTGCAGACTTTTAAAATTTCACAGATGAAGTTTTCTGTTTTCTGTAACGATCGCGATGCAGTGTTTTTAGAAATATTTTCAAAACGACATGTCCTAAAAGATTGACATTTAGATCATAAATAGGACTGCTAAAATGCAATGATCGTAAAAAAAATGTCAATAAAAAATTCATTTTAGATTTTTGTTAACTTTTCACCATACGAATGTAACGACCGCCATCCTGGAAATGTCCATATGTATATTGTTGGGGAATTAGTCCGACTAATGAAATGAAAGATAAAATTATAATTATAGAATTGAAGCGGTCATCCCAAGAGATGATATAAAAAAAAATCACTTATATAGAATGTAAGATTAAAAGGTTATTTTCGATATTCGAGAAGGAATGCTTTGTAGTGCAGCCTACACCTACAATGATAATTTCTTTTGCGTTTTCTCATAACTGTGTTTTTATACCCTTGCAGGGTATTATAATTTCAGTCAGAAGTTTGCAACGCAGTGAAGAAGACATTTCCGACCCTACAAAGTATATCTATTTTTGATCAGCATCAACAACCGAGTCGACATAGCCATGCCCATCTGTTCGTCTGGCCGTTTCTACGCAAACTAGTCCTTCAGTTTCGAAGCTGAACTGTTAAACTTTGTAGATAGTCTTCTATATACTCTCACTACTACATAATTCGGAACGAGCTGGATCGGTCAACTATATCATAAAGCTGCCATAAAAATGATCTGTAAATTTGTTGAAAAAAAATATAACTTCACTGTTTCTATTACTTAAGAATTTTGTTTAAAATTTTATAAAAATCGGGCGACTATATCATATAGCTGCCATACAATCGACCGGTAAATGTGGAGATAAATTACATATTACTTTACATGTGCAATGAAAAAAAATTTAAAACTGTAAAAATTTAAAGAATATGTTCACGCCAAAAGGCGCTTATTTTCGAGAGGCAGTGTGACTCCGCTTGCAGCCTCACAATGTCCCGATCGTTCTCTCTCCCTCTCTCTCCGATGAGCTTCCAATCCGCTCCCCGATGATATTTTTAAGTCTTCTTGTATTTGAGTTCCAATTTCTACTTTGTATAATAAACACCCAAGTCGCACGTCGCGCAAAACCCCGAACAAGTCCTACGTGTTTTTATTATCGAGTGCATCCTCAAGTTAAAGCCGCCCCCCTCTAAACATTGGTCCTTCGAGCCGGATATTCCTACTCCAGCAGTACCGGTGGCTTTAACACAGCACAAGATAAGTTCTAATTATATTATTGCTGCCGGTCATACTGTTAGGTTTGCGAAACTCAATTCGTTAAACTTCTCTGTATGATTATTGTCTAAAATCTAAGTTAGATTAATCCGACACCACGGCAGCATAATAACTTCCGATTCAAAAATCAAAAAGTGTGTGTTTAAATAAATGCAAATACCACAGTGAAATTTTTAGTTCCGAATTCCTCTTCGTTCACTCTGTTCCACCGCTTGCATTTATTTAGACTTATCCACATACACATATCCAATACAGTCCACTCCACAATTCTACAATCGCAACATTTATGTACATTTGGCTTAAAAATATATTCACATATTTTCTCCAAGCCTACAAAATTGCTTAAATATATCCAAGTAATTTACTATTATTGCGATTATTTTCTATTTTCTGCGAGTTCCTAAATCCAAGTGTGTGTAAATAAATACCGAAAGCCACAGTGGATATTCCTATTCCGGAAAGTTCCCAATTCCTTTTCGTTCACTGTGTTCCGCTTGCATTTATTTACCTTTCATACATACATACACTCCACTGATCTACAATCACAATAATTACAATAAACAATTTACTTCCAAATTTGTTGTTGTTTTTTCCCTTAATACATATATTTACAACATAATATACAAACACAAAACATAAATCTAAAATATATTACAATTACATCGACGACTTTACTGTCAATAAGTTCAGACCTGTTTGTTTTTGTGGAGCTCAAATCTAAAAAAAAAAAAATATATAAAAGTTATTTTGGTAAAATTTTCCAATTTTAATTAGACTCCAAATTTTTAACACCAAGAGAAGATATCAAGTTTAACTGCGAATCAAATTTCTATTACCTGTACCAACTGTGACGTAGCGATGGGGGACCCCCCCGACCGCGGCCCTCCTAGTGCCATAACATCGGACCAACTATTAATATCCCCTGGCCCAAAGTATATGACTATTACCAGAACTGATCCCGGACTTGACCTCAACCACATCAACCCATTTCTTGTGAAAAAACAAATCGATTTCACATGTGGCGGAGAAATCGAAGAATGTAAGACTCTCCGTAATGGCACACTACTGATTAAAACAAAAACTACAGTTTAAGCATGTAAACTACTGAAACTTAAGGCATTTGCTCCCAACAGAAACGTTAAAGTCTCTGTCCATAACTCACTTAACTCTACTAAGGGAGTTATATACTCAAACGATTTGAGGGGAATAGAAGAAAACGTTATTTTACAAGAACTCTGATCACAGAAAGTAACCGAAGTACGCAAAATTCTTAAACGAGACAGCGGCGTTCCTAAAGAGACCGGACTCATTATCGTTACATTCAACACGCACAACCTTCCAGAACATATTATGATTGGTTATCATCGAACTCCAATAAGACTTTACATCCCATTACCAATGAGGTGTAACAACTGCTTTAAATACGGCCACCTGCATAAATTTTGCAAAAACATTAAACTATGCTATAACTGCGGTGAGGAACATCATATTGACACAAATGAGAAATGCAATAGACCCCAAAAATGTATAAACTGCAACATCGAACAAGTAGAAAGCCCACATAACTCCACCAGCAAGAAATGTCCCATATTTCGCAGACAGCAAGAGCTCCAAGCTATTAAAACTACCCATAAATGTGACAACAAAACGGCAAATACTATTCTCAATGCGCGCTCCTCCACTGAAACTCCACAACTATA